>CAUYTI010139836.1:0-16853 GCA_963575145.1 Galago senegalensis | reverse complement strand
GTCCCAGCTACTTGGGAGGTGGAGGCAAGAGACTCGCTTGAGCCCAGGAGTTGGAGGTTGCTGTGAGCTGTAATGCCACGGCACTCTACCCAGGGGGACAGCTTGAGGCTCTGTCTCAAAAAAAAAAAAAAAAAAAGAATTATGGTTTTCCCTCCTGTCATGACCAGAAGAATGTTTTATCTGTGCCATGCTACTTTTCATTTTCTGTTGTGGTTGATAAATAAATCAAAGATTTCTCAAATTTGTCCAAGTACTCAATGGACCGATTCCTTGATAGTTTACTTCTTCTGTCTGTAAATATCACCTGAAGCTCCACCACGCCACCATTACACCAGATCTGCGTCACTTGACTTTTACAGTTCTTTTCCAAATTCTAGAGGATATCTGCATGTTGTGGAGCCTGGCTGCATTCTAGCAATGAAATCCCTCCAGCTGATGCTTCTGTCCTCACAGCTCCTTTTCCCCCATTCTTTCTTTTTTAGATCCAGCAAGAAAATATGTTCACATATAGTCAGGTAGAGAAAAAAAAGCAGGCTATAGACCAAGTGTACAATGATTGAATTTTAGTTTTTAAGAAGATATGTACATTTATGTGCCTGTTAATAGTTACCTCTCTGAATACTACATCAGATACACCATTTCATATATTTCTTTATTCTTTGAGTTTCTCATTATACGTATGAAGGACTTACATAATTAAAATTTTTTAATACTAATTAAAGCAAACAAAACCACCTAACATAACTGCTGGCTCATGTACACAAAAATTTTTGCTTAACAGATTTAAACTAGGTTTTCCTTTCCAACAGATACAATAATCTCTATTCAAGGGTCTTTTGGCCAGCAGAGTGTGAGAAGGCAGATCCATCTTGAGGCCAGTTCCATACCGATAGTATGGAACTGTGTCAACAGCACTGTTTACCAACTCAAAGTAAAGAGGCACATCACACAATTCACATGTCCTTTTATAGCATTTTACAGTAAGCATTAATTAAAACCTTAGGAAAAAAATGTGCACAATAAAATTCTGAAAGCTTCATCTATTGATCCCCACATCAAAATACAATTTTAAAGTGCATATATACAAGAAAAGAGAACGCTAAGAAAATTAAGTCCTTTGTCTAGTAAGCAAAAACATAACACATTTGGCAAAATTATAGAATTATTATTTATTTTGGCTTCATCTCTTTGGAGCTATGAATCAGTAAACCATATCACCTTGTGTTGAAAAATTCACTCTCAAAACTGAGACAAGGAATCAGAACAACAGTACAGTATCATGGCAGCTGCCCTGTCTGTGGTAGGAATACCACCTTTACTGTCACCCAGAGTGCTCCTGCAGAACTCAGGGGCACTCTGTGATGCAGACTAGTCTATGCCATCCTTCTTAGTGAAATTCCTCTCAAGATATTAGTTAACATATAATCTGGAGTTAACTGATGTTTACGATTTCAGAAACTTTTTTAAGCAGCAAATTATTTTTCAGGTGATTGTTTTTTACAATGACTTGTATGCACATATAACCATACCTGTGGCAGGTAAGGTAAGGCTTTATTTTATTCATTAGGAAATGAGTATGTTATTTTTCTCAAAGCAACTTATAACAGATAAGACTAATTTTATTACCAGTCTTCTATATAAACAAAATTTCAAGGTCAATTATTTGCTGGATAAGCATAGAAATTATTAACTCTTGCACTGAATAAATTAGATTTAATCTGACAATTTGTTACAATAAATAGAAAATGGAAAAGATGAGATTATCTACTCTGGCTAAACCATTTTAGATACATGAATCTCTTAGAACACATTTCTCTTCCAGTACCTATGTTAATGTGCACTAAATGAGACAGCAGAACTAATTAGTTACAGAATTCATTTATTGGGAGGGGGCAAGTTGAGTTGCACTTTCACAAAAATGAATTTAACTGTGTAAACTAAATTTGCAAAGATTTGTTGAAGGCAGGTCACTGAAAACAAAGATTTCAGTTTAATTAAGTTAGGGTGATAAAACTGTAAAAAATTAAAGATAATCTAGGGAGATAGTGAACATTGCTGGCTTCATCTTCAGGCAGCTTTTGAGTCTCTCTCAAATGGTGGTAACCATTAAATTATAGACAAAAACTTGAAATGGGCGACTTGTATGACATGTGAACTATATTTCTGTAAAGCTGTTAAGAAAAAAAGAAACCACATTTTGCATCTGTGCCCACATACGTGTGTACAAAAAAGACAACCTAAAATTCCATTGGAACCTTTCTTAAACTACTGGCAGTGTTATGTTTTATGGCAAGTGCCACATGCTGTGGAGGATGGGAAAAAGATCACAGTATCCAAGTAGTGAACATAAGAAAAAACTATTTACTGAGCAACCTGCTAAATCTAAGTTATGCTCCAAGTTAAAGTAAAATGTTTATGCATTATTTTTAAATGATTTCTTTTTGGAGATAGAGTCTTTCTCTGTGCTCAGGCTAGACTGCCACAGCCTCAGCCCAGCTCACAGCAACCTCAAACTCCCAGGCTCAAGTGATCTTTCTGCCTCAGCTTCCTGAGTAGCTGGGACGGCAGACACCCACCAACATGCCCAGCTAATTTTTTTTTTCTATTTTTAGTAAAGATGGGGTCTCACACTTGCTCAGGCTGGTCTCAAACTCCTGACCTCAAGCAATCCTCCCACCTTGGCCTCCCAGAGTGCTACAATTTACAGGCGTGAGCCACTGTGCCCAGCCACAGTTTCCTATTTTAACTACGTTTTCTTTTTTCTTTAGATTAACCAAACACCTTTCCAGTCCCAATTCCTTCATATGACGATATCTGTAATGTATGCTGTGTTGGAGAACTTCACGAAGTTTTAAGATAAAAGTGTGACTGACAGGTGGTCATTTAATACGTAAAGGTGATACCAGTTGAGATGCTCTTGACCAGCAGGGGTCTCTAAATTTGGATTTACACTTACATGTTAATACAATGAACTTAGATTGAGAGCTTTAACTGACAGAACTATAAAAACAGCCCCCAGCCCCACCCCCGTGCTGCTGTTGCTGCTGATGTCCTGGGCCATGGGTTATCCTTTCTGAGGACTGGATGACCTCATCTGCAGCTCCCACACTTACCTACTCTTCCAACTGTGTTATCCTCAGTTTCCCCCTAATTTTGTCCTCCACTTTGACAATGTTTTTGCATTTCACTTTCTCCCAATTTTCCCTCACTTGTTTATTTCTGTAAATTACTATGAACTGAGAAATAAACAGAAAATCAAACTAATTCTCCCCTAATTCTTAAAGTTTTAAAGAGTTAACATTGCTATATACAATTCTAATAACCTTCCAGGCATTAATGCATTTAGTGCTCACAACTGCTCTATGAAATAGAAGCTATTACTATCTTTCTTTTAAAAATAAAGGATATAGAAAACAAAGGAACTTGCCTGAGGTCATGCAGTTAATGAATGGTTAAGTACTATATTTAACCCAGGCAGTCTGGTTACATCTGTATATACTTAACCACTATGGGTTATGTTGTCTTTCTAACCAAGAAAAGTCTGATCTGAACTCTATAACTATGTTAGACTATAATTAAGCAATTAAAGTTTCCTTCTTATACATGAAGTAGTTACATTTATAACACATTATTTTGCCAAAAAAAAGTAGTAAAAATTTTTTTTTACATTGACTCTGTTAGTACCTATGAATATCTTTATGAAAGTTTTATTCTTTTGAAATAGGGGTACAGACCAGGTGCAGTGGTTTATGCCTGTAATACTAATCTAATCCTGGGAGGCTGAGGTGGATGGATTGCCTGAGCTCACAGATTTGAGAACAGCCTGGGCAAGAGCTAGATCCCATCTCTGAAAATAACTGGGCGTTGTGGTGGGTGCCTGTAGAGCCAAGTACTTGGGAAGTTGAGGCAAGAGAATCGTGTGAGCCCAAGAGTTTGAGATTGCTGTAACTGTGACGCCAGGGCACTCTAGCAAGGGAGACAAAATGAGACTCTGTCTACAAAAAAAAAAAGAGAGAGAGAGAGAGAGAAAAGAACAAAAGAAATAGGTATACAGTACATATCTATTAGTACTCTGTAAATTTCATTTATCACCATGAAAGACTGGATGTCCTCCAAATTATTT
This sequence comes from Galago senegalensis, assembly GCA_963575145.1. Classification (NCBI taxonomy): domain Eukaryota; kingdom Metazoa; phylum Chordata; class Mammalia; order Primates; family Galagidae; genus Galago; species Galago senegalensis. The sequence goes on along the minus strand of CAUYTI010139836.1, from coordinate 12,730 downwards.
CAAATTAATAAGATTTTACTTGGTTAAATTAAGAGCAGATACCCTTCTATTTAGGTTTCAGCAATGAAAATTCAAATTTCTTATTCTATCTGGACTGTATAATAAAACTTAGTAATAGGAGTCATGATCTGAGAGTTATGGCTAGACTTAAATTAAAAATAAATGTTTTGGGTGAATACCTCAGCTAGCCAATTGCAATCTTCTTTTTTTTTCTTTTGAGACAGAGTCTCACTTTGCCACCCTTGGTAGAGTGCCATGGCTTCGTAGCTCACAGCAACCTCAAACTCCTGGGCTTGAGCAAGTCTCTAGCCTCAGCCTTCCCAAGTAGCTGGGACTACAGGCGCCTGCCACAACACCCAGCTATTTTTTAGAGACAAGGTTTCACTCTGGCTCAGGTTGGTCTTGAATCTGTGAGCTCAGGCAATCCACCTGCCTCAGCTTCCCAACTGCTGGGATCACAGGTGTGAGCCACCGCACCCAGCTGCCAATACAATCTTTAAAATCAAGATATTATGCAATGTATTTATGGACTTTTCCTGACATAAGTTGAGCTGTATGTCATCATATTTGATGGCAAGACTATTTTGGAGGAGGATAAAAATTAACTTTAAATAAGGAACTTTAATAAAAAAAAACTTTATATACCAAGTACTACACCATATATAAAATATATCGTGTCATCTCTGAAGGTGACTATTAGTGATATCCAGCAAAGAGGTATGTAGCACTTTTTCTAGGATGAATTTGCAAACTTAATTGTCTGGCCTCAAATAAGTAATGTACATATAGTCATATATATTAACTAATTAACTGATTAAACTAATATTACATATTACATATATAACATACACGTAACCTTATATATTTAATCTTCACAACTCCTTGAGGCAGATGTTATCACCATTTTACAGAAGAAACTGAAGTTCAGAGAGTACCAGAATCTCCTGACTCCAGAACCTATGTCCTTTCTGCCACAATGTGCTGCTTATTTTAACCAAAATCATTCCCTTTGGGCTACCACCTATGATACCCTAAGGGCACCAAACTGGGCATTCTGACTACAGAGAAGGAGGTCATGCTACCAGCAGCCCAGTGTGGCAGAAAGCCCATAGGAAGCTGTAGGGTACTTCATGTGTAATGAATTGTCACTGGAAGCCCCTGATTGTTTGATATTTTTATCAAGATGATAATTTTGAAGAATACAGAGGTAGAAAGTCGGGTGATCATGAACTTTTTCTGTTCTCCTTATGATTACTGATTGGTATACTCGGAACCTACATCCACAACAGGAACTTTAACAAAACGTTAATGCATTGAGGCAGGTGAGAACAATTTCCTTTCTGATGAAAGCTTCCATTCATTTTATTTCATTTATTTGTTGCCCTCGGTAGAGTGCCATGGCATCATAGCTCAGAGCAACCTCAAATTCTTGGGCTCAAGTAAACCTCTTGCCTCAGCCTCCCGAGTAGCTGGGACTACAGGCACCCACCACACACCCAGCTATTTTAAGAGACGGGCCTCACTCTTGCTCAGGCTGGTCTCCAACTGTGAGCTCAAGCAATCCATCCACCTCGGCCTCCCAGGCAGAATTACAGGCAGGAGCCACTGTGCCCAGCCACCAGTTTGTTTATTTTAGTAAACTAATTCTTAACTCAGTTAAAGGGCCAACTTTAGGGTTGGGAGATATAATCTTTTTTTTTTCCTTTTTTTGAGACAGAGCCTCAAGCTGTCATGCTGGGTAGAGTGGCATGGCATCAAAGCTCACAGCAACCTCCAACTCCTGAAATATTACAGTAATTAAGAAGGGTTAAGACGAGCTCAGAGAACTTCACTGAAAGTTTTCCCAGCAGTCACTGACAGACCCACCTACCTCTATCCATGGTCTCAGGATTCTGTCTGGCTCTTTGGTATGAAGTCTCAATTGCTTACTCCCTGCCAAATCCAATTACTTCTTTTATGTTCATTTTCTTCCACCATCTTTTTTTTTTTTTTGAGACAGGAGCCTCAAGCTGTCCCCCTGGGTAGAACGTCGTGGCATCACAGCTCACAGCAACCTCTAACTCCTGGGCTCAAGCGAGTCTCCCGCCTCAGCCTCCCAAGTAGCTGGGACCACAGGCACCCGCCACAACACCCGGCTATTTTTTGGTTGCAGCCATCATTGTTGTTTGGTGGGCCTGGGCTGGATTCGAACCCACAACCTTAGGCATATGTGGCTGGCGCCTTAGCCACTTGAGCCACAGGCACCAAGCCTTCTTCCACCATCTTATCCAAAGACTCCTTGAAGACAGTGACCTCCTTTGAAAGCTTTTTAGGGGGAATTACCAAATGTGTCCATTTAATCAGCCTTGCTGAAAGTCATGTTCAATCATGAAGACCAAATACAAATTCCCTACGACGGCCCACTCTGCCAAGTACCCACAGGTGGGGTGCCCTCCGGGAGGCCTGCCTGGATTTTCACACAGGCACCTCCCTCACATTCAGAACAGCCTGACTTGCTCCTCGTCATCTCTCAAACCTCTTCAAGTCCAACTGAAAGCAAGCTCCCAGTTGCTGTGGACTCATCTGCTATAAGCTTTCTGTCCATTTCAGAATCCTAATGGCACATTTCCTTTCACTTTTATAAGGTTAATTTGCTTATAGTTATCCATGACCTTGAAAATAGGTAACTACCTCAACCCAAGCGATGTAAATCCACAACTTAAAATAGCTCACACACATATAATGCTGACTATTAGGCCTATGGGTGCTGCTTTTACTTTTATCATTGCATTATAATCCTCCCAATGGTACAGTGCCATAAAAGTAGAAGCGACCATCTCCACATTACAGCAAGGAACCTGAAGATAAGATTTAACGGAATTTACAAAGTAGAACTTTTTTTTGTCACTCCCAGTGCCCATTGGAAAGTGGTGGTTTTCTAAACGAAGAGTGAGGAGGCACAATGCAGTGAAAAGCAACCCAGGCCTGAAGTCACAGACTGGATGTGAGTCCAGGGCCTACACCTTAACAGTCATGGGACTTTGAGACAGGTGTTAAGAAGAATGGTCTAGGCAAGGCAAGATGGGTTGAATTTAGTTGCAGGTTCAACAAAATCTGCCCAATTACTCTAGCATATGCTTCTTATGACCCCTTGGTGGCTAGATTGACTGAGACCTTGATGCCTGAACCTGAGTTTCCATTCTGGTTTTGGCATGGCTTCATTCACAAGATTCTCAAGATCTCCTTTTTTGACTTCTCAAGATTAATGGCATTTATGATAGATATTATTTGGCTCACTGATGTGAAAGGGACATTGCTCTAATTAATATGTCAATCTTTGCAATAATGACATCTAAACTCCTCAAATAAATGCCAGAGTTAATTACCCACAAGCCTCATGGCTTACAAAAGGACTGTCAATGCTGAAACAGGAATTATTTGTCCAGGCCTACAAAGTGCACAATATTATTTAAAGTATCTCATTTCATCCTTACTACACGCCCAAAAGGTAGAGCTTATTTATTAATCATCATCCTTTCAAAGGTGAGAAGCTGGCTCAGAGATCTTTAACCATCAAGGAGTGACACACCAAGGATTCAACCTGAGGACTCCACGCTCTTTCTCCCCCCTCTGCTTTCTGGAAGAGCATGGCAAATGGAGATGAAAGAGGGAAAGAGGGGTCCATTGTCCCCTGGGAGGAAAGCATCTACAATGTTGGAAAGTTTGTTTTGCCATTCAATTACGAAGTGACTCAAACCATGAGAAAAAGTCCTCACAACTGTATAGGGTACTGAAACCGATTCCTTGCCCCTGCTTCTCAAGGAGGTGGAAGATGAGATCAATAGGTATGACGGACTCTGGATAAAGCCCAAAATTAAACAGGCAGATAGAGATAAATTTTCCCCAATGCATCTGATCCCCAGTTAGATGCACTCCAGAAATCCATTTCTTAGGGTTCTGCTCATGATAGTTAGTTTAATACAAGAGATCATAATGACTCCTCTGGAGGCTTCTGAAGACTAAGTGTCAGGCCAAGAGCCTCAGGAAAGGGCAGAGCTATTTTCTCTGTCTTTCCATCTGGAGCCTGGCATAGCATCTTGGCTCCCATCAAAAAGAAAATCGTCCCGTTAGCTCTCAAGTCTTGTGCAGTGATCCCAACTTCAGGTGCAAACAGCCCTGACCGCACTGCCCTGCCCATCAGTATAGCAGTGCACACAAAGCCTGGGTCAGGTGTGCTTCTTCTGGCATTGTTTTGCTTGGAAGTTGCTGTGAGATAACAAACAGAGAGCTATTTAAGGCATGACTGCTAAACACAGAAAGGCTGTTTAAGGGCTAAGAAACATTTATTTGGCATAATTGTTTCCTAACTCCATGTTATTGCCAAAGCAAAGGGAACTGTGTGGTTTGGATGCTGGCAAGGGGCTCCCCAGAGTTCTTACTGAACCTCTGTGGAGGTCCTCAGAGTATACTCAATCTCAGCTGATCACAGTTTTAATGTATACTAAAGATTAAAATAAAAACTGCTGACAAGATCTTATAGTAAATGAACCCAGGAAGCTTGTTTATTATCTTCAAACTCTTCTTAAGGTCTAGGAGACATCTTCAATTCCTCCCTCTCCTTAAGACCTTAAATCAAGCCTGCTACCGAGTCCTTTTCATTGTTCTTTTAGATAACTTTTGAAATTCTTGCTTTCTGTTCCTCCTGCCATCCCTCTATCCAGGCCCCTACTTGTGTATTAGAGTACCTCTATTTGATTTCACCAGTCTGGTGTCTTTTAAAAAGCGGTTTTAAGTACCAGTAAAATACAGACGACTGCCCAGTTTTATCTCTGGCCTGACCATTTCCCCTGAACTCCAGACTCCCTTATCAAACTGCCCATTTACCATCTCAAACTTCAAGAGTTCAAAGTAGAGCTGTGGAATGCCTGCCCCAAGCATGAAGGTCCCCCAGCTTTTCCCTGGGCCCCACCTTCTTTCTCTTTCCTGACTGAATGACACACATGGTACCCCTGACTGCTCTGTGTCTTGGTCAGCTGCACCCTCTTCCTTGAAGGCTTGAACCTAAGCTGGAGCCTCAGATAGCGTAGGTTTCACCTGAAATACTGAAAGGCCAATGATGTGACTAAAACACATGAAAACCAGCCCCTACCCTCAGCCAAGTTCCTTAAACCCTCATATAAACTCTACATTCTGGCCCTTGGCTGTGGATATACCTAGGTAGAACATCCCTTTCTCTCACTGTGTGTTGCACGGACTGTGGCACTCTGTAGATAAGTTAGCCTAATGAATGCTCTGGACTGCACACCCTGGAGTGTAGTGCTTTCTTTGAAATCCCAATCTGCTGCTGCTTTTAGGGCGACTCCAGCTGTGGGTTCAGACAAAGGGAACAAACATGCTAGTCATTCTTTATCACTGCAGCAAAAGGCAACTCCCTCCATCCTTTCAACTGGTCAGTAGTTGGCCTGGGCTGAGCTGGGCAGTTCCTAGGGTCTTGGCTAGACTCAGTGGTGTGTCTGGTCAGCTGCAGTCAGCAAAGCTCTGCTCTAAGGATTGGCAGGCCGTTGGCTGGAAAGCCAGGGGCAGCCATGCCACATGTCTCTCTGTCCAGTCAATGAGCCTGGGGCTTGTTTTCATGGCAGTTGGGCAGCCAACTGCTGACCCACACAGTCTGAGCTAAATGAACAGTTGTTATTTTAAGTACTAGGTTTTAGAATGGTTTGTTACACTACAATACATGTTGAGCGAATCGGTGCCACAGAGGAATAGTCTGCACTGAAATGTTTTTAGGAGGGGAGATTACAGCTCACTCTGGCATGTAGCCCCTAACTGTTTCTTACAAGCTTATGTAGTCTTAACAATACTAAGTTCTGCAGGTACACATTCTAATAATAAAACTAATTGGTAGCCAAAGGTTTATATGATAAGAGTACAAAGAAGCCATACTGAGCAACCACAAAAACTTATTTAGCCGTTTGTGTGAGAAAACAAGTGCAACTTGTAACTGAAATGCACATTAACGTATCCTGTTTCTCTGCTCTCAAGGTCCCTTCCAGGACATTCCAGAGATAGCCAGACTCTGCTTTCAGGGTCTGCCTCCTGCATGATTAGCTGTCTAACCAATTCAGAGGGTCTTAAAAGAACATCCCTTCATGTGGACTCTGAGAGAGCTTCTTCAAACTTAAGTCAATGATACTTGAAGTTACATTCAGGTTACAAATACATACCATTACAACATTTAACTCAGTGCATTAAAAGAGGATATATAAAAATGTCCTAGTAAATAGAAAGTCTTAAGTACAGGTCCTGTGCCACTCCAAATGTGGCTGTGCAGAAGCTGGCCTCCACAGGAGACTTTGCTCCTTAAGGCCAAAGATACTATCATGTCCCTTTCTGTATTTTCAACAGCCAGCACTGTCTCTAGCACAGATGTAGAAGAGGCTCAAGACACGAGTTGTATGATCATGGAGTGAACATCTGAAATATCTGCACTTTTAGGGCAAATTCTTCATAAATTATAACATTATTATGTTATGTAACATAGAAGCCATTACATTTAAACTTAGGCCAAGTTATTCAACTCTTCTAAATAATTTTTCTCAAAACAATGGGCATAAGAGTACCTTGAGTAGTTATTTTTAAGATTTAAATATAATAGTTCATGTCACACGCATAGTGTAATACCTGGCACATAAACAGCCATCTATACATGTTGGGAGTTATTACCATGGCAACCTACTTAGTCACAGTGCTGTTGTTTTCTGCATAAAACAGGGCTGAGCATGCAGCAGATGTACAAAGTATGTCACTGACTGATTACACGCTCTGCACAAGAAGGTCTATATTTTCCCACTGCCCACTAGAATTTCAACTACAGTATGTAGTAGTAATTTAAAACTCTTAACAGTTCAGTTACTTGCTAGTATATACTGTCACATGGCGTGTCAATTAGAAAGACATTCAGGCATAAGCAACAGAAACCTGAGGAACAGAGGCTCAGACAAACAAGAATTTTACTTTTCCCTGAAAAAAGCAGCTCAAGAGGCAAGCAGGTATTGTCATTCATCCAGGGGCCATCGTGCCAGCCACTTATTCTCTTGGCCTCTCCCTCATGGGCACAAGATGGCTGCCACAGCTCCTGGAGTAATGGGTTCTACAGGGTAAGCATGAGGCAGTGATTGCCACATCTGCAGTCTGTTATGTGGAACTTCTCCTTATGTCTCAATGATGTGCCATGAGAGAGGTTGTGAAAGCAAGCAGTTAGCTCTGTAGCCCTGAGCTGTGACAGATCATTTCCCAAAGAGGCTCATGAATATGTAACTCCCTCCACATGATCCTTTAAAACTGTGACACTGAAACTCCTCCACTGATGACAGATATATTAAATCTTAATTATTTCTGTCACGTTATTCTTTTTACCACTGTCCTGGTACAGGTTCTTGTTCATGGAGATCTCAAAATATTCCTGTAGTATGTATACCAGTTATCTCAAACAGTGTACAAGGTTAGCAGTAGGTGTTATTGTGTATAAATGAAACTGATTAGGGACAGTATTACTACATGGAAATAAACTCCATAACCAGGATGTATAACTGAAACAAACTGCTTTTCAAGTCTGGTCCAGGTGCAAAGCCATCAGAGATGACCACGGTTCAACTGAATGAACTACTGTGCCTGTCACACTCTGTACCTGTTATTCAGAGCTTTCCTGACAGAAGTCACCTTGGCTGTCTCAACTGGATGCTCCTGAAAGAACACCCCCCCTCCCCAAGCAGGAGACAGGTCAGGTGGTGAGCACCCTATGCCTCTGCTTCCTGGTGAAGTTCCTGCCTCAAAGGGCAAGTAAGAGGACTGGCCAAGTTAATAGAGGTAGAGCACCGAGAACACAGCAAGAGGCATACAGTGATACACCATGATTGCTGTTGTAATGCCTGTTAACATCATAGTTAGACTCATACGGAAGACCTTTCTCTGTAAGAACCTGACCCAGAATTTACTCACAGGTCAGCTCCCACTCACTGTACTCATGACCTACTTTGACCTTAGGTTCTTTCTGTGTGAGCAGTGTCAAGCTGGCCAGAACTTACTCGATGTTAGAAGTATATCCTGATAGAGAATGCTATCAGTAGTTACCATTATTATTTCTGTACAAAAACAATAAACATCAACTTGATTTCCTAGTTCTTTATACTTAAGCCTAATGTTCGCTGCCTAATTTGGTATAGGGTGTGACTTTTTCAGACTATGAAAATAATAATTGGTCTTACAATCCCATTATTAGGTATCTACTCAGAAGAAAAACATCATTTTACCATAAGGACACATGCATTGGAATGTTTATCTCAGCTTAATTCACATCACCAAGATGTAGGATCAACCCAAGTTCCCATCAACCCAGGAATGGATTAACAAACCGTGGTATATGCATACCATGGAATATTATCAGCCATAAAAAGATGGGAGACTTTATATCTTTGTATTAACCTGGATGGAGCTGAAACACATTCTTCCTAGCAAAATATCATAAGAATTGAAAATTATCCAATGTACTTAATACTAATATGAAGCCAATAGATGAACTAATAATACATGCCCACATAATAGAAAAACTAAACTCAATTCAAGTTGAGGGGAGAGGGAAAGAGACAGGGGTTTGGTGTGCTCTCACCTAACAGGTACAATGTAAGGGTATATGGCACACCTCCTGGGTAAAGGGCACAACTACAGCTTAACAAATGCAAACAATGGAACCTAATTGTCTGTACCCTCATATTAATCTGAAATTTTAAAAAAGAAAGTAATGATTAAGCAACAAAAGCAAAATCTTACATTGTATATTATACTTACTGGTTAAAAAAGAGAGAGCGAGAGAGAGAAAATACTTTAAAAATATGGCTGCAAGAATGAGATACAGTGTTTCCCCAAAAATAAGTCCTACCCCAATAATAAGACCTAGTAACACCATGCATTTCAGCACAGAGAGGAAGACATCCACTGAAAATAAGCTCTAGTGTGTCTTCTTGAGAAAAAACAAATATAAGACAGTGTCTTATGAGGGGGGGAACATGGCAATCATATAATAGCCCAGTGAGCAAAAAAGTCAAGATTAACATAGGTGGGGGACATGAGCTCCATTTCAGAAACATTTTTACTGTAAAGATCGAGTTAGCTAGAGTGTATAAAATGATTGTCATTGTAGAGTTCACTTCTATTACTAAGAATAATAATTCTTAACCATTACTAAAGCACTCCAGGGCCTTGACAATTATCCCGCACTACTCAAATTTTTAAAATAGAAATTGACTTTTAATTCAATTTAGTCTTTAAAAAATATGCCACTCTGCACTTTTAGGAAGGCCTTGAGATGCCAGAATATCAACAATATTTCTGCTATTATGTAATCCAATAGGTCCTGGGGTTCAATGTTAACAGCTTTAAAAAAAAATCCATTTCCATCTCTATAGTTGCTTGGTTCTTCTGATTATTCTGCCTTGGAGGGCCTGGATAAGAAGGAAGGGCAGTTGAAATGATCCTGTTGGCTGTGGAGGGCCTGATCAGTCCATGTCTGTTTTGCTATTGTTGAGTTCCTGATTTTTATTTAAGTCATCCAACAGCTTTCTTTTTTCTTTTTCTTTTCTTTTTTTTAATAGCAGATAGACTGGAATTTAAAAAAAAAAACTAGAAAACAATATGGGATTCAAATCTACTATCAGATAAATATTCTTACATGTGTTCTACTATTGGACTTGCAGACCTCATGCCTCTTGGCTGCAACATACCAAAGAGACAGTTATTTATCCTAAAGTATTTGGCCTTGAAGAGAAGTGCAATATACTTGCTATAATCTCTCTTGCAACCATCACTTCATTTTAGAAGTGAATTTGTGAGTAAATTACCACTAGAATGTTTTCTATATGCTAGGCACCGCACTTTACTGAAACTTGCCCTTTAATCATCAAATAATGCTAAAACTTAAATGGCATTACCTTCTATTGATTTCTAACACATATTACAAAAAACTAAAGCCAAAAAGCAAATCTACTGGCCTCCATGGGAAGGAGTTGTTACCAGCCAAGGGCAGAATGGGCTCCCGCCACAGCCAGAGCGGGGCCTGACCCATGTCACCAGCCACTGCATTATTCTATGCCTCCAGCTCTTCCCTTTCAACTTTTTCTCCAATTCTTGGTGTCAGAATGTCAATAAACGCTACTCCAAACCTCACACTCTCTTCTCACATAAGTCAGTGGAAAAGAACAAGAAATTTTTTCCCTTGATATGCTATCCACAGTCTCTGCATCTCACTGCTCTGAGAAGGTAATGATCCATTATTTCCATAATTTCATAATGGAAACTATGGATCCATTTTGGACCTCTAGCAAGAGCACTGAGGGAAAGGGTAGCACAGGCATGAAGAATGAGTGGATGTGGGATGTCAAAAGCAGCAGATGTCTACCTTATTGCCTCATTTTCTAGAAGAGAAAAAAACTTAAGAGACTTTAAATAAATTGCCTAAGGTTGGAGATGGTGATTCTATTTACAACAGCAAACCAGTGAGAGGACCCCTGCTTAAATTGCAGAGCTTTGAAATCAATTCCCTGATGAAAAGTTTCAAGGTCATTTTCCACGTGCAGTTCATAGTGCTCCCCATAACATCTGTCAAATAACAAACAGGAAAAATATGAATAAACACCATTTGTATCTGAACAAACATACTCTCAATACTTATGTAACTGTTGGCCCCATATGCTGAGGGTGGCAGGTTCAAACCTGGCCCCGGCCAAACTGCAACAACAAAAAAAATAGCCGGGCACTGCGGTAGGTGCCTGTAGTCCCAGTTACTCGGGAGGCTGAGGCAAGAGAATCACCTAAGCCCAGAAGTTAGAGGTTGCTGTGAGCTGTGTGATGCCACAGCACTCTACAGAGGGCGATAAAGTGAGAATCTATCTCTAAAAAAAAAAAAGAAAAGAAAAGAAAAAATAGATTCTAGGGCTGTGCCTGTGACTCAGTGGGAAAGGCTCTGGCCCCAGCCAAACTGCAACAAAAAATAGCTGGGTGTTGTGGCAGATGCCTGTAGTCCCAGCTACTTGAGAGGCTGAAGCAAGAGAATTGCCTAAGCCTAAGAGCTGGAGGTTGCTGTGAGCTGTGACGCCACGGCACTCTACCAAGGGCAACAAAGTGAGACTGTCTCTAAAAAAAAAAAAAAAAAATAGATTCTACACCTCCAGTTCTAATCAGATACCACCATATGGTTGCCTCCTTATTAAGTTATTTATTTTTCAAAAAATGTTAACTGCAATTTTGGCAGTTCTTCATTTAACATTATTCCTAAAATATAAACAAACAGCTCCAGCAATCATCCACGAAGACACTTCAGAAGCTTGCAAAAAAATCAAATTCTACCATCTTCTAAATGACAATGAGCCCTCTCTCCTTCCCTTCTTTAGTCCCCTCTGGGCCATGCTAGAATAGTCAGATTGCTGAACGGCCTATTATAACTTCCTAGGAGAGAATAAAAATGAGTTCTCAGCTTCCAAGAAGCTGTTTCTGGGAGCGCACAGGACTCCGAAGACCTGCAAAAGCAAAGTATGTGGATACTGTGCGAGAGAAAAGGAGACATGATCAAGGCATTACTCCTATGGGGTTTGTCCCCCTCCAGAAGCAAGGTCCGGCTTAGAAAATAGTTAACTGGAAAGGCCAAATCTGGTGTTTAAGAGGGAAATGAGCAAGAACAAGGGGTGGAAAGCTTAGTCAAAGAAACAGTAACAGAAAGCTTTCTAAAACTTGAGAAAGATATAAATATCCAAGTACAGAAAGATCTAAGAACACCAAACAGATTTAACCCAAGACTACCCCAATGTATTTAATAATCAGATTCTCAAAGACCAAGGACAAAGAGAAGATCCCAAAGGCAGCAAGAGACAAGAAGCAAATAACATAAAAGGGAGCTGCAATTCATCTGTCAACAGATTTCTCCATAGAGACCCTACAGGTGAGGGGCAGAGCTCTGACATTTCAAAGTACTCAAAGAAAAAAACACCTCCACCTAAGAATAGTGTATCTAGCAAAACTGTCATTCAAGTTTGAAAGAGAGATAGTCTTTCACAGACAAGCAAAAGCTGAGAAAATTCATCACCACAAGACTTGTCATATAAGAAATGCTAAAAAGGAGTTCTCTAATCTGAAAAGAAAAAAACTCTAACATGGAAAAAGAAAATTGCCCAAGTTACAAAGTCCACTGGTAAAATTAAGTACATGGACAGATCCAGAATACTCTATTATACTGTGTCTGTAATGTGCAAACTGCCCGTATCAAAAACAGCATCAGGCATTATAACCTGTTAAGGGATATAATAGGTAATCCAAAAATACGAAAATTGTCAAGAAAGATGGAGACTTTACGTCTTTCATGTTCACATGGATGGAGCTGGAAAATGTTCTGAGCAAAGTATCACAAGAATGGAAGAAAAAGTATCCAGTATACACACCCCTATTATGAAACTAATTTATACCTTTTATGTAAGCCATAACCTAATAACAGCCTAAGAATACGGGGAGGGGGGGAGGGAGAGAGGAGGAGAGAATGGGTGGAGGGAGGGGGAATGGAAGGATCACTTCTGAGGTTTATCTTACAAGGGTACAAGTGAATCTTTCTAAGAGCAGAATGTGAACGTTTTAAAATAATAACTAAGAAAATGACACAAAGGCTATGTTAACCAGTTTGATGGAAGTGTTTCGTTTCGGATTGTGTGTGAAA
>CAUYTI010139835.1:0-25196 GCA_963575145.1 Galago senegalensis | reverse complement strand
GAGCCTCAAGCTATCCCCCTGGGTAGAGTGCCATGGCATCACAGCTCACAGCAACCTCCAACTCCTGGGCTCAAGTGAGTCTCCTGCCTCAGCCTCCCAAGTAGCTGGGACCACAGGCGCCTGCCACAACGCCTGGCCATTTTTTGGTTGCAGCCATCATTGTTGTTTGGTGGGCCTGGGCTGGGGATCCGAACCCGCCACCTTAGGTGCATGTGGCTGGTGCCCCAGCTGCTTGAGCCACAGGTGCCGAGCCACAACCAGTACCTTTTATAATAAGTTTTTGTTTGTTTGTTTGTTTGTTTGTTTGTTTTACTTTTTAAAAAAATGTCCGATTTAAAGAAGAAATATTAAGTATATAATAGCATGTGTCATTATGGGCATTGCAGAATTTGTGAAGGTGTTATGCAGGTATCTGAAGTTTGGGAAACACTGACAATGAAAAAAGCTAGGCTTTGGAGTTAAACAAAGCTGAGTTCATATTGTGGCCCTGCTTATTTCTAGTCTGTGAACTTGGACAAGAACTGTTGGCCTGTTATTTTGATTTGTAAAATGAAAATAACAATGCCTGCTTTTTAAAGGTTATTTTGAGGATTGTCTTAAAGAAGTACTGATATACCACTCAGTAAGTGATAGCTTTTTCATCATCATCTTTATTATTTTATTTTCTCAGTTAACTAAAAATCTTTGATAGAATTTTAAGGTAACAGTTTAATTTTTTAGGAGTTTCTACCATCAAGCAAGTATAGACAGTCTCCAACTTAACAGTGATTTGACTTATGTTTTCCAACTTTACAGTGGTGTGAAAGTGATACCCATTCAGTATCCTCCTCAACTTATAATGAGGTCACATTCAGGTAGACCCATCCTAAGTTGAAAATACTTTAAACCGAAAACTCACTTTTGACCTAAGATAGATTCAACTTAGGATGGGTTTATTGGTATCTGACCTCACTGTAAATTGGGAAGCATCTGTACTTAACTGCTCTGGGCCTTAGTTTGGGCACTAATTTTTTTCATCATCAATGTTTTCAGTCCTCAAAACAATATTGCATATTGAGAAGAAGGTAGCACCTGCCTCATAAGATTGTTTTGAAGACTGAATGAATGTATTTGTTAAAGTACCTAGTATAGTGACTGATGATTAGGATAGTGTTGTTATTCTCCTGGAAAGAATATAGCTTTTTGAAAGATCCTGAGGCTTTCCTTTTCCTTACTGTTATGAGTGGGGGATACAGTATGCTTTGTGATAAACACCTGAGCATAAAGCATCGTTGTACTAGGATTATAGTAAATAGGCAAGGGCGAACAAGAGGTTTTCACCAAACTACTCTGAGCTACCTCTAACCTAAAGTTACTATAGGTAGCATTTGAGTAATATATTTCTAACTACTCAAAAGGAAGAGTAGAAATGGTTGAGTTAGAAATATTCAAAAGGAAGACATTAATATACCCCAGTGGATTTAGGGGCCTGACTGATCATCATGAACTTTAGTGTGTGCTGCAGTACTTTCTAATTGAGTAAAATGTGAATTTAACTCCTTGTGTATTTGCTCATCACAACACTTTATTTCTTTATTTTTTGAGGCAGAGTGTCTGTTGCCCAGGCTAGAGTGCCATGGTGTCATAGCTCACAGCAACCTCAGACTCCTTGATTCAGGTGATTCTTCTGCCTCAGTCTCATCACAGCACTTTAAATATATACACATCGGTGTAATATTTTCAAGTCACATCTATAATCTATGGCACTTTGGCAGAAATACATTTTTTAAAGATTGAATGTTGTGGCTCGGCGCCTGTGGCACATGTGGCTAAGGTGCCAGCCACATACACCTAAGGTGGCGGATTCGAATCCAACCTAGGCCCACCAAATAACAATGACGGCTACAACCAAGAAATAGCCGGGCGTTCTGGCGGGCACCTGTGGTCCTAGCTACTTGGGAAGCAGAGACAGAAGACTCACTTGAGCCCAGGAATTGGAGGTTGCTGTGAGCTGTGATGCCATAGCACTCTACCCAGGGGGACAGCTTGAGGCTCTGTCTCAAAAAAAAAAAAAAAAGATTGAATGTTGTCTTTGTTTGATATTGTTTAACAAAATACTAGTGACTAGATAATATAATGAAAAGAATTTTATTTCTTACAGTTCTGGAGGCTGGGAAGTCCAAGGTCAAGGGGCTAGTATCTGGCAAATGTGTCACCCAGGAAAACAGAAGGGTCGCATGAAAAGGAGCAAGAGAGCATGTGTGAGAGAGATCCACACTCCCTTTTGAAATTAACCCACTCCCTTGATAAAAGCATTAATCCATTCATGAGGACTGAACTTCCCTGCCTTAATCACCTCTTATAAGTCTCAGTTCTCAACATTGTTGCATTAGTTTTTAGGAGGAAACTTGAGATACTGTCTTTCCCCGAAAATAGGACACTGTCTTATATTTATTTTTTCTCAAGAAGATATACTAAGGCTTATTTTCAGGGGATGACTTCCTCCAAAAGACAGATACGCTGCATAGCCACGTATTTTCGGCGTGGAGCACCTATCAAGCACCTATCAAAGTTTGGTTCTAAGGCCTACTCACCAAAAACTTAAGTCTTTTTTTATGGTGTAACATAGTAAAATTCTGTTATAATATATCTTATTTTATATGTATCACTGGACAGATATGATCCTTTATAAAATAATATAGTGATTAAGAGAATGGGTTTCAATCCAAGTTCTGTTATTTGCTGTGTGTCCTTGAGCATGTTACCAAAGGGTCACTTTTCTCCTTTGTAAAGTAGTACCTACCCCATAGGGTTGTTAGGATGATTGGATTAGTTAAAATGTTTCTGAGTTTGGAGCAGTATCTGATACATTGTATACACGTAATTTAATGGTCGTCATTAATGTATTTTTTGGTCATTATTCTCAACTGCTGTAAACCATAGCACAGGTAAATACATTATTCTACAGTGAAATAAATGGGTTTCCTTTTATCTAAAGAAATGTCCCTGACCATGTTTGCTTTTGCTTGACACCTTAGTGATGAAATGACATCATAGGTAGATAACTCTCTTTGAAAGTCTAGTTCTGCTCACTGACTGTAGACACTGATGTCTCAAAAGGGGTAATAAGATTACAATTTCACTTCAGACCTGAGTTTAGGAGGGAGTTGGCCCTGAGGGACTGCAAAAGTTAGGAATACAAATGTGGATCATGAATGCAGTAATGGGTGTGAGTTCCCTGCTTGCTGCCTTGTGCTAAGTATTTAAATTGTTTCTGTAGCAAAAGAAACTGTTAGAGATTATAGTGTGTCCACAAAACTAACCATTGTGTTGATAGCTGAAAGGAAGTTAAGGCTTTTGGAATGACTGGGCTTTGATATAGGTACCTGTTCTCTTTGCCATTGACTTTTTTCCTTGACCTTTTGACCATGTACTGAAGCACTGAGAGTGATATAAAAGTTTGGATGGATTGCATATAATCTGCCTTGGATGAAGCAAACAATTTTTATTAGAAAATGTTTAATTTTTAAAGCAATGGTAAAAATCTCTTCAGGTAAGAGTTGGTTCAGATGAAGGGTGTCTAACAGAATGATTTTGGCAAATCGGGAGGATGCCAGCACCATGGGAAACAATTCCCTTCAACAGACTTAAAGTGCCAATGCAAAGAACGGTGCCAGTGAATTTTAGTATAACTAAACAGTGGTATCTGCCCCCAGGGAGCTTATTGGAGGAGAAGAGGGGTAGGGAGTGTGTGGTTTGGTAATACAATTACACAGACAGTTTAGGTAATTCAAATAGTACTTAGTAGTAATAATTTGGGATACCAGTAGAAAGAAAGAAAAGCTTATTTGGTTATGAAAGTAGGACGGACAGAAAATGTTACAAGAAGGAGGAGGATCTTAAGGTGAGTCATGAAGGAAGAGTGTAATTTTAATAGGCAAACAGGTTAGAATATGACCTCAGGAGAGAGAAAAACGAAAGGATAGAGGTAGGAAAGCCCAGTCTAGATTAGCAAAGTGAGATTGGGGTTATATTATTGTTGCAGAGGGGCCTGACAAGAAATGTCAAAAAGTATTTTCTGTCTCCCCAACTTTTGGGAACTAAAACCTGCAGGCCTACCTCAGGCCATTGGTCAGGAGGGGCAGGGAATGTCTCTTTTTCTTTGTGCCATAGGTGAAGCTCCAGGGAATTATTTGGGCAGAGGTCACCAGATCTTAGCTGAAGATGGGATGGGTGGAAGTCAGGAGATCCTCTTAGGCAAAGATGGGATTTATCTGGGTGGAGGTCACAAGCCCATCCTAGCAAAAGATGGAATGAATATGGACAGAGGCCATGAGATTGTCTTGGCCCAGGATGGGACTATGGGATCAGAAAACCTTTAAAAGCCCTGTGCTTCTGAATTTGGATTTTGACACTTTTGTCTGTCATTTTCCTCATTTGCTGGCAAAGTAATAAATTTCTCTTGCCTTCTCAAACCACTTCTCCCTCATTTTCTGATGAGGTTTTAAGGGGACAAGTGCCAAACTTTGGGTAACATTATGAAGAGCCTAGAATTGCTAGACTTAGAAGTTCTTTAAACTATAATAAAATTATTTGGAGTTGTACTTTAGAACTGTTAGTCTGGTCTCTGTGTGGGAGTGGAGAGAGACTACAGCAAAACTAATCCATTGATAACATTTCATTTGTTCATTCATTTATTCATCCAGCCAAAAATATATTGATACTGTGTTGGAAGTTGGTCTGTGTGCTAGGAACATAAGAGGAGTCCCATTCTGACACTGACAATAAATAGGTTAATAATAGGTACTCAATGAAGACTTCTGAGATCATGACATTATAGTTGAGACCTGAATGACAGAGAGACCAGCCAAGTTTTTGCCCTCTGAAGGGAAAAACATACCAAAGATAGAGTGAATGCAAAGTCTTTGAAGCGATATTAACTTATTAAGGGAAAATGTATTTTAGAATTCTTGTAGTATTTATACTGTTGGAATGTGTATTTAAGGGCTATACCAGTGAAGGATGAGATAATAACACTTTTTTGTTTTTGTCTTGAGACAGAGTATCACTCTGTTATTGCCCAGGTTTAGAGTTCCATGTCATTAGTTCACAGGGATCTCAGCCTCCTGAGTAGCTGGGACTATAGGCACCCACCATGACACCTGGCTGATTTTTCTGTTTTTCTGTTTTTGGTAGAGACAAGATCTTGCTGTTGCTCAGGTTGGTCTTGAACTTCTGAGCTAAAGGAACTACCTGGGTATCCCGTAGTGCTGGGATTATGGTATGAGCTACCATACCTGACCAAGATAATGCCTTTTTCTTTTTTTAAATAAAGGAATTGATTTCCTTTTGTTACTGTTCACTTGTCTCAGTACCTTGAGTCACTCACTTTGCCAGATAACAAGATCTCATATAAAGCTATTATATAATAATTTCATTGATGGCCTAAGATAATTATTTTCTGGGCGTCCAGAACCTTAGGCACTGAAACATTCTAGGACGATCGTGTAATATGGGCAGATTAATATATAATAATGCCTATATATATATATATATATATTTTTTTTTTTTCTTTCATGAAATTCAGTCCCTTAGTTCTTTTTTCACTCTGCTCTTATCTACTTGCTAGAGGACAGAAGGGGAATGTTGTTGGAGATTTGCTATTTATTTTGTTGCCATTTAATTATTTTGAGCCAGGTGTGGCGGCCCACACCTATAATCCTAGCACTCTGGGAGGCCGAGGCGGGTGGATTGCTTGAGCTCATGATTTCAAGATCAGCCTGAGCAAGAGCTAACCCCATCTCCACTAAAAATAGAAAAAAACTAGCTGGGCATAGTGGTGCACACCTATAGTCCCAGCTACTTGGGAGCCTGAGCAAGAGTATTGCTCAAGCCCAAGAGTTTGAGGTTGTTGTAAACTATGATGCCATATCACTCTACCCAGGGCAATAGAGACTCTGTCCCCCACCTAAAACAAAACTATTTTGAGTCCACAGTAGCATTTGAACATGGGAAGATACTGTAGAAAATTCTATACATATAACTTCAGAAAAACTCTAAAGGATGCATTATTGGGCAAGTATTCATCTCTAGCAGTCAGCTGGAGTTGAGTCACAGCTGCTGCTAGTTTACTACTTTTTTCGCTTCGCCAGTTTCACTAATTTGTGTTAACTACTTAGATGTAGTTATAGATCTACAGGCAACCATAGATGTTGTGTTTTCAGTGGCTGCTTTGAGGGGTACACAGCAGGGGCATCGAAACAAGAGTTCTTACCACTGTATTCTATTTTTCACTCTGTAGAGGAGGGTGCACTCTATAGGAAGACAGTATTTGTGATTTGACACTGTGGTGTAAAAGCAGTGTTGTGTAAAACTCTTGGTTCTTAGCACAAATCAGTAGCACCAAACTGTACCAATACTGTATTCTGTACTGCCATGCAGTAAACAAGCCAGTTTCACTTATAAATTTGCTTCGTGTAGCAATAAAAGTTACTAATTTTTAAAATCTTGACCCTAAGTGTACTTTTTTTTAGTATTTTTTGTATTTTTCCTCCATAATGATTGTCTTGAGGAAAAGTACTTAGGTTACTTGAGTTGTGAGCTAAACTAACCATTTTTTTCATGGAACATTGTTTTTCTTGAAAGAATAGCTGACTTGAATATTAGCAGATATTTTCTTGAAAATGAAGGATATGTCCCTGCCACTTGAAGGAAAACAGCTGATGCTATTTGTTGCTGATGATAAAAGTGATGCTTTCTGTGAAAATTAGAGAAGTTTTATCTGCCATCTTAACTCTTACCTGCCATCTGTTTCCCACTACTTTTCTGGTGAGATCAATGGTTATATGAATAAAAATGTGTCATTTTGGAATAGTTTGATATGGCTTTGGATTCCATGTTGAAACTAACCTTTAAGCAATTACCACTTGTTGAAAATATTTCTTTTTTTGAGACAGAGTCTCAAGCTGTCCCCCTGGGTAGAGTGCTGTGGCGTCATAGCTCACAGCAACCTCCAACTGTTGGGCTTAAGCAATTCTCTTGCCTCTGCTTCCCCAGTAGCTGGGACTATAGGCACCCACCACAAAGCCCAGCTATTTTTAGAGATAGCGTCTCCCTCTTGCTCAAGCTAGTCTCACACTTCTGAGCTCAAGCAATCCACCTTTCTTGGCCTCCCAGAGTGTGAAGATTACACTTGTCGAATTTTGATTTAGTATGGGGATTATCTGAAAAGGCTGTTTAAATGACTCTTTTTTCCAACACATATTTGTGTGAAGTGTAAGTTTCCTTTCTACTTTAAGCAAAACAGCATATTACAGTAAATTGAATATAGAAGTCAGGAGACTTTTCCCGTAAGGTAGTCATTAAGGAAATTTACTCATGTATAAAATAATGTGCTTTGCTCATTTGATTATTTTTAATTTTGGAAATTATTTTTATAAAACTGCTATATGTGGCTCGGCGCCTATAGCTCAACCAGCTAAGGCGCCAGCCACGTACACCTAAGGTGGCGGGTTTGAATCCCCAGCCTGGACCCGCCAAACAACAATGACGGCTGCAACCAAAAAATAGCCAGGCGTTGTGGCAGGCGCCTGTGGTCCGAGCTACTTGGGAGGCGGAGGCAAGAGACTCGCTTGAGCCCAGGAGTTGGAGGTTGCTGTGAGCTGTAATGCCACGGCACTCTACCCAGGGGGACAGCTTGAGGCTCTGTCTCAAAAAAAAAAAAAAAAAACAAACTGTTATATGTGATAGAACTGTTCTTGTTTTTAAATTGATTTATAGATACATATTTTTTAATTTTCCAATTTAAATTTTAATATAGTAAATATCCATAAATATAATCCACGAACGCAAAAGATTAGCGGGAATTCTCTAAAACTTTTTCAAGCATGCATAAAGGATCCTGAGACCGAAAGTTTTAAATTGCTGCTTTAAAGTCTACAACATTGATTCTCAAAGTAATGCAGAGCATGTAGTATATAGACTACTGTTCTAAAGCACTTTAATAGGTATTAAACCAAAAAGGGATTTGTTTCGAGGACTTTTCAGTGCCTCTTAAGGGATAAAAGTGCATCCTGAAATCTCCAAAGGGGCTATTTATATGCCTCAGCTTACTCACCTAGACCGCCTCTAATTTGACCAGTGTTCTTTGGAATATGTTCTAAAACTGCTACTCAGACAGGCAAGAGTTCCTGTCTCTGTCCTGGAGGCATCTGGAAACAGGCTTTGGACTTAAACTGCCCTGGCATGGAATCCTGGCTGTGGCACTTAGTAGCCTCAGTTTTCTTAACTATGAGCTGGGAATAATGGTAGCTAACATTAGAGAATTGTTTGGAACATGTACGTGGGATAATAAGTAAACACCCTTCCTAATAATAGGTACTCACTGTAATTGTTCCCTGCTTTCTAGTAGATGTGCATCTCCATTCCAAGTATTCCCATGTTTAAGGCTAAGTGAGTCACAGGGTTGTAGGGACTAGTCTAACAAGTTAGTAAAACAATAGAATCTACAGTGATGGGCTAGTCATTGTTGGGCATATAGGTAGCCCAAACTGTCCAGGCTTATAAGCCATCAAAAACTGAAGAATTTTTTATAAAACTGAAAGTAGTAGAGTCACTTTCTCATTTTTAACCTGATAATGACTCAAAAGAGAGGACACTACTTTCTGTTGCACTTGATTATGTTAAAATTATTTATGAGATTTCAATTTGGAGAGAATATTGGCATGATCCTATCTCAGTATTATGTATAATTTCAATATATTCCTTATTCTGTTTTTGAGTTCTTAGGTTTTGTGACTCAGCATCCTTGCAGTCTTGGCATAGGAATAGAGAGCCTTCCTGTATTCTTTTATTATCACTATGTGTAAAATAAAACATGCTTTAGCTAGGACTTCTTTTTTTTTTTTTTTTTTTTGAGACAGAGCCTCAAGCTGTTGGGTAGAGTGCTGTGGCATCACAGCTCACAGCAACCTCCAACTCCTGGGCTCAAGCAATTCTCCTGCCTCCGCCTCCCAAGTAGCTGGGACTACAGGCACCCACCATAACACCCGGCTATTTTTTGGTTGCAGCCATTGTTGTTTGGCAGCCCGGGCTGGATTCAAACCCATCAGCTCAGGTGTATATGGCTGGTGCCTTAGCCACTTGAGCCACAGGTGCTGAGCCTGGCTAGCTCAGAGGCTTCTTGAGGGTAACTGCCCTAAGAAAGCTGACGTGATCCTGGCAAAAGGACCACAACATGTCGTGGTATCATGGTGTAAGTAGAAAGGAGGGCATTTGAATTGTAACTCTGCCCTTCCTTGGGCCTTCTGGCCTCAGCCAAGTTACTTGGCTGGTCTGATTTTCTTCCTTCCCTTATGAAACGGTAATACCAGTTCTATTCCATTATCTTTAAGAATTTGATGGGGCACCTTGAGTATTTAACACTGCACTTAACATCTCTGTGCTCAATTAATGTTAACCCCCTCCCTTCACATGTATATCCAGAAGTAAAACAGTGCTTGTGTACTTTACTTTGCTCGTTGAAGAGTTCTTTGAGTCTCTATTAAAGAGCTATTTATTCTGGCGGCGCCTGTGGCTCAAAAGAGTAGGGCGATGGCCCCATATGCCGGAGGTGGCGGGTTCAGGCCTGGCCCTGGCCAAGAACTGCAAAGGGAAAAAAAAAAGCCAAACTATTTATTCTTGTTTTTTAGTTTTAAAAACTTGCTTGTATTTCTAAGCCTAAGACATTCAAGGCAGAAAGGCAACAACCATAGACTGCCTACAGAGCAAAAAAATGGGAGCTTGACAAGAGAAAAGTCACAAATTATTATAAAGACGAAACCAAAAACTCTGTTAATAGCATCATTCCATTTTGTGGAAGGAAAACATTTCATTTTTTCCTAAAGGCCCTGAATACATCATTGCAATATAGTAGAACATGCAAATTTATTACCAAAATTTGCATTGTCAAAAATATAAATCTGTGTTTATTATACTTTTTAAAGGTTTATATTTTTGGTTTTCATCAAAATAATTTCTACTCATGATTTGAAAAAAATCAAATAGTTTGCAAGAGCTCATAATAAAATGCAGCTTCTCCTTTCCTGTTCCCAATAATACTTAGTTTGCTGCAGAAATCACCCTAAACTTATTAAATTCTTTCTCGAATGATTACTTCTGTTACCTCTTTTAAAAACCCTACTTTATGTTGGTTTATCAATTTTAGACATTTCCCTATTACAGTAAATGAGGATGTCATTCAAGTTGCTTTTCTCTATTATTTTGTTCCCTTAAATTTTATCTTATTTTTAGAGTCGCCGTTGCCTTTGAAACTTTGCTTATTTGTTGTCCTATTAACTCTTTTCTTGAGACTATGAGCCAGTGCTTTTTTTCTTCACCTTTTTTACCCTTCTTCCTCTCAACTTGTTAGCCATACTTTTATACATTTAATATTCATAATTTTTGCATATTGTTTTTAGCCATAATTTTTTATTTTTTTGAGACAGAGTTTCACTGTGTTGACCTTTGTAGAGTGCTGTAGCGTCACTGCTCATAGCAACCTCAAACTCCTGGGCCTAAGTGATTCTCTTGCCTCAGCCTCCCAAGTAGCTGGGACTACAGGTGCCAGCCACAGTGCCTGTCTGTTTTTGGTTGTTGTTGGCCCGGGCTGGATTCAAACCCACCAGCTCTGGTGTTCGTGGCTTGCACCCTAGCCTCTGAGTTACAGGTGCCGAGCCACAATTCTTAATTGTTTAATGTGTTTTGACTATAGGTTAAATCTAAAAGTTAAAATGAACAAAAAGGCATTTACATTATGACTATAAATATTTTACTGCAGATCCAAATATTCAGTATTGTATGATTACAGCATTCTCACCTAGAATATCTCAACTATCTTTCCCTTTTCTTGTGCTCTTTGCCTTCGTAGGCATTTGAGTTCTTCCTCTTTATTTTTCCTGAAAGCTTCCTCCTAGAGACTGCTGTCATTTACTCTAATCTTGACTGGTTGCTCTAGGCCAGCTGCGTACCTGACTTCCTGCAACTTTCTCTGCTTTTTGGGGATTTATCTACATGTTCCTGGCTGTTCTGTTTTTAGATTCTGCTGATACCCTTACTTTCCCAAGAATGAGTTCACCAGAATGAGTTCCCAAGAATGAGTTCATCCAAACTATCATCAAGATGAAGAGATAAACTTAAAAAATGTCTGCGTGTGTTAATGCGTCCATTCTGTCCTTCATCTGGATGATAGTTTGGATACAGAATTTTGGATTGAGAAGATTTTTTTGTTAGAACCTTTTAGATGTTGATTTATTATTTTCTGATATTTGTGTTGTCGATAGGAAGTCTGGTTCCAGTCCAGTTAATGTCTTCTAAGTGATTAATACTATTTCACCTCCCTCCCCTCCACCCTGTTCCTGTGCTTTTATGATTTTTGTTTTATCTTTGCTGTTCTGAGGTTCCACAGTAATGTGTTCAGGAGTTTTTCCCCCTTGGCGTTGAGCACACAGTAGATCTTCAGAATCTGAAAACTTGTGTTCTTTGGCTGTGGGCGAAATCTCTTCTTACTTTAGTTATTTACACTTCTATTTTCCCTGTTTTCTTTGTAATTCTCTTTTTAAAAAAATAACATGAACAAATGAATGAACGAATTTCATGATTGACAGATAATAGGTCTCACTCTGTCACCCAAGCTGGGGTGCAGTGGTGTGATCCTAGCCCACTGCAACATCAAAACTCCTGGGCTCAAGCCATCCTCATGTTTCAGCCTCCTGAGTAGCTGGGACTACAGGTGAGCACCACTATGCCTGGGTAATTTTTTTTTTCTTCCAGACAGAGTCTCACTATGTCGCCCTTGGTAGAGTGCCATGATGTCACAGCTCAGAGAAACCTCAATTTCTTGGGCTAAAGCCATTCTCTTGCCTCAGCCTCCTGAGTAGCTGGGACTACAGGCACCCACCACAATGACCAGCTGCTTTTTGTTGCAGTTGTCATTGTTGTTTAGTGGCCCAGGCCGGGTTCGAACCTGCAACGCTTAGTGTATGTGGCTGGCTTCGTAATCACTGTGCTATGGGCGCCAATCCTGCCTCACTAATTTTTTTTTTTAATTTTTTTCTTTGTAGAGGCAGGGTTTTCCCTGTGTTGCCCTGCTGGTCTTGAACTCTTGGCCTCAAGTAATCCTCTGGCCTCAGCCTCCTATAGTACTGGGATTATAGGTGTAAGCTACCATACCTGCCTGTAGGCCTCTCTCTCTCTCTCTCTCTCTCTCTTTTTAAGGCCAGCAAAAAGAAGCAGTGGGAGTGGAAAAGAAACAAAGGAATCTATAACTGGTTGTGATTAGTTAGTTGTAAATACCATTGCACTCAGGGCAGTCCATAGACCTCATTTTAATGAAAATTGGTCCTCTTAGATTAATCCTCTGTTTCTTTTCTCTTCTGTTTTTCCAATTCATTGTTATTCTTTCTATTTGTGGAGAGATTTTTCTGTTTTATCTTCCAGTATTTCTGTTAAACTTAGTGTCAATTTCAAGGCGTCTTAGTCTTTAATTGTTACTTTTCCATAGTATCTTGTTCTCTTTTATGAATGGAGTATTGTCTTAAATCTGTCAGAGGGTAACAGAAAATTTTTAAGTGTTCTTTGTTCCTTGAACTATCTTTTTTCCTCAGTTTTTTTTTTTTTATTTGTTTGTAAGTTTGGCAGTTCGCTTTTACTCCATAAACTTTCCTCAGTTTTGGATTAGTATTTGGTAAGCGCTCATATTTAAGACGAGGTAATAGAAAAACTGAGCTCTGTGTGACTCTTACGGGGAGAGGTAAATGTGTTTTTCTCTAACACTTTGTTCCTTAGAGATACACCTTTCAGTGTCTGTTTGCTTTTGCATGGGGAAGGGAGTAGAGGCTAGTTACTGACACCTGTGAACAACAGTAGAGATGGGGATCTTCATTCTCTGTCTCAATCCCGTTTTTAGCATTTGTGGGTGAGTCTGAATTTTGCTGGGTGAATTGGTTCTTCTCCATGGATATTCTTGGCACTCTTTTCTTCCACCCTACTACTTCATTAATCTCTACTCTGTTTTCTGATTGCTAACATGTATTGAAATTTTCTGTCACCTGATTCCCCTTTATTGTTGTGGGTTTATTCCCTTACTGTCATTTTAATGAGATTCCTGAAGAAAGAGGAGGTAAATTCCTGTGCTCACTGTATTGTCTTAAAACAGAAGTTTCAAAAGTGGATACTTAAGAAGACAGGAGAGCATCCTGTAATTTAAAAGCCTTTCCATCGAAGAAAAAAAAATTTTTTTTTTGGAGACAGAGTCTCACTTTGTCTCCCTTGGTAGAGTGCTGTGGTGTCACAGCTCACAGCAACCTCAGACTCTTGGGCTCAAGCAATTCTTTTGCCTCAGCCTCCTGAATAGCTGGCACAACAGGCACCCACCACAACTGCTGGCTATTAGTAGAAATGGGGTCTTGCTCTTGCTCATGCTAGTCTTGAACTCCTGAGCTCAGGCAGTTCACCTGCCTCAGCCTCCCAGAGTGCTAGGATTACAGGTGTGAGCCACTGCGCCCAGCCTCTATCAAAAAAATTTTAATAACACTTGTATTAAGAAAATGTGGTTTTCAAGAATGGCTTAGTTGGCGGTGCCCGTAGCTCAGTGGGTAGAGTGCCAACCACATACACTGAGGCTGGCAGGTTTGAACCCAGCCAGGCAGCTAAAAAACAATAGACAACCGCAACAAAGAAATGGCCGGGTATTGTGCCAGGCGCCTATAGTCCCATAGTCCCAGCTAATTGGGAGGCTGAGGCAAGAGAATGGCCTAAGCCCAAAGAGTTTTAAGGTTGCTGTGAGCAGTGACATCAGAGCTCTCTACCGAGGGCAACAGCTTGAGAATCTGTCTCCAAAAAAAAAAAAAAAAAAAAAAGAGTGGCTTAGTCTCTGAAGTCCCTAACTATATAAAGTTCACTATGATCAGCGTACTAAATGGAAAGTAATAGTGGCTTTCATGGACCAGACACTTTTAAGTGCTTTATTGAATAGAGTCTCATTGTATCCTCCTAGCAATTGAATTAGTATACTGTTTTCCTCAGTTTACATATGAGAGCACTGAGGTGTTGCGACCCAGTCGGGCTTCTAGGCCCCTGGTCTCGGTTACCGCAGGACGGAACCAGGTGAGAGGCAGATTAGAAGTACAAGCTTGTGGAAGGCGGGCTAGCCCTTACCTTCCGGGTAGCCCCGAGCACCTCCGCACCAGCCTTTTATTGAGCCAGAACAATACAGGCGAGGGGAGTCATTAACAGTGACTACGTGCTGAGGACAGGAGCTCTTCTTCCACAAGGAACTCCTGTGGAGGAATGGCCCAAGGTCCACACCTCAGCAGCAGATCATCTTGCTCAATGTCATCTGGCTCTTAAGGCGTCTCCTACAATTCTCTAAGTATCTCAAGAATGGAAAAGTACGCATTCCATGTATTCAGTACTCTGCAACTAGAAGATCAACAACTGGCTCGGCACCTGTGGCTCAAGCTGCTGAGGTGCCAGCCACATACACCTAAGGTGTCGGGTTCAAATCCCCAGCCCAGGCCCGCCAAACAACAGTGATGGCTGCAACCAAAAAAATAGCCGGGCGTTGTGGCAGGCGCCTGTAGTCCCAGCTACTTGGGAGGCTGAGGCAAGAGACTCGCTTGAGCCCAGGAGTTGGAGGTTGCTATGAGCTGTGATGCCATAGCACTCTACCCAGGAGGATAGCTTGAGGCTCTGTTTCAAAAAAAAAAAAAAAGAAGATCAACAACTATAGGCCATACTAGAGAAAAACATAATTAAATTTAAGAAAAAGGAAGAGGGAGGGGGCTTGCAGGAGGATTGCTTAGGCAATACATATACCACAGAGCAGAGATGGGGTCTCTACTTATGCAATTACAGACCATGTTTTAATGCCTATGAGTGACAAAGATGGCTATTATAAAATGAAAGGACTTATGGCTGGCAGATTTGAAGACTTACTGCAATTTATCATAAGAAAAAAGGTGAGGATTTTTTGTTTGTTTGTTTTGTAGAGACAGAGTCTCACTTTATCACCCTCGTGGGGTCACAGCTCAAAGCAACCTTCAACTCCTGGGCTTAGGCGATTCTTTTGGCTCAGTCTCCCAGTAGCTTGGACTACAGGTGTCCACTAAAATGACCAG
Source organism: Galago senegalensis (assembly GCA_963575145.1). Taxonomy (NCBI): domain Eukaryota; kingdom Metazoa; phylum Chordata; class Mammalia; order Primates; family Galagidae; genus Galago; species Galago senegalensis. The sequence continues at coordinate 10,062 of CAUYTI010139835.1, read as the reverse complement.
CTATCTTTTTGTTGAAGTTTGGCAGGGATCGGGTTTGAACCTGCCACCCTCTGTATATGGGGTGGCGCCCTACCCACGGAGCCACAGGTGCTGCCCGTAGATTGTTTTTATGCTCTGTAACTGTAATTAATCCATGAACTAGTAAACTTTTCTATGTACTAGCACTTACAAACTTTAAAAATGTATAAATTACCCAGACAGTTGATAAGAAAACTATATTATACAATGACCAGATGTCCAGATGGTCCAAGGGAACCGGGATTTCAATGTTTTGTCCCAGTTTCAGACCACATGGAATGATTTTATTTCTTTTTTAAAATGTCTTTTTTTTTTAGACAGGAGTCTCACTTTGTGGCTCCCCACCCCCAGAGTGCCGTGGTGTCATAGCTCAAAACAATCTCAGACTCTTGGGCTCAAGCAATTCTCTTACCTGAGCCTCCCAAGTAGCTGGGACAGGCACCTGCCACAGCGCCTGCCTGTTTTTTAGAGACAGGGTCTCACTCTAGCTCAAGTTGGTCTCAAACTGGTGAGCTCAGGCAATCTTCCTGCCTTGGCCTCCCAGAGTACTGGAATTAGAGGTGTGAGCCATTGGGCCCGGCAAAAATGTCTCATTTTTAATTATTATGGGTACATAATAGTAGTATATATTTATGAGGTACGTGTGATGTTTTGATACAGGCATACAATGTGTAATAATCAACTCCGTTAACTGGGTTATTCACTACCTCAAGCATTTATCATTTGTTTGTTTTGGAAACATTCCAATTCCACACTTTTAGTTACTCTTAAATATGAATTGACTTATCGTTGCCTGTAATATTCACCCTATTGTGCTATCAAATATTAGATCCTGTTCATTTTATCTAATGTTGCTATACTCGTTACCCATTCCTTTATCTCCCATTCTGAGTCTCTGATGATGATCGTTCTACTTGGAATGATTTTTAATATATCAATTATGACGATGATGAGTTTGTGGTTTGAGTTTTTAGTAGTACTATTATTATGTATTCAATAATAACATGGGGTGGCACCTGTGGCTCAGAGGAGTAGGGCGCCAGCCCCATATGCCGGAGGTGGCGGGTTCAAACCCAGCCGCGGCCAAAATAAATAAATAATAATAACATGTAGAATAGAGTAGAACAAAACCCCATGTACATGGTTATGGAATAATGAACTCACTAACCTTGCTTCCACTGCCAGCCTTGTCCTGTCTGTGTTACCTAGAAGCATGACTCTGTGACCTTCCTAAGCCAAATGCTGCTGTGGGAACTCAAGTGTTGATAAGTTTTAGTTCATCTGTTCTAAGAAAGAAAAGAAACTTCTTATCTGAGGAATTTGAGCCCCTTTAAATTATCAGCCCCAGAGAGGCACTGAAATGAAACTACAGTCACGACCCACCTCCCTTGAGTCAAGTAATCATTTTGAAGTGGACTCTACACTGTCACCACCAACTCCTCTAAATTAACCTACCATGAGTTGGTGGCACATGCCTATTGTCCCAGCTACTTGTCAGACTGAGACAGGAGAATCACTTGATATAGAGCAACGTAACAAGACCCTGTCTCTAAAAAAAGAAAAAGAAAAAAGCGAACCTAACAATGCCATACTCTGGACACCATAACTTATACCCTCTAGTTTAGCAACGTATAGCTTGCCAATCACTGATCAATCTTATTTCTGTAAACCAATGGGAATTCCTGAAAAGCAACCTTGTGATACCAGCTACTAGGAGGCTGAAGCAGAAGGATCAATTGATCCCAAGAGTTTGAGGTTACTAAGAGCTATGATACCATTGCACTCTACTCATGTCAACTGAGTCAAGACTCTGCCTAAAAATAATAAATAAAATTTGAAGCTGTTCCTACTGGTATTCCATTGTCTGGACCCTGTATCCTCCTGAGAGGTCTTCATCAGCTTCTCCATCACCCTGCAACTTCACATACTTCTTCTTCCTTTTTTTTTAAGAGACAGTCTCACTTTGTTGCCCTTGGTAGAGTGCTGTGGCATCACAGCTCACAGCAACCTCCAGCTCTTGGATTTAGGCGATTCTCTTGCCTTAGCCTCTGGAGTAGCTGAGACTACAGGCGCCCATCACAATGCCCAGCTATTTTTTTGTTGTTGTTATTACAGTTTGGCTGGGCTGGGTTCAAACCTGCCACCCTGGGTATAGGGCTGGTGCCCTACTCCATATACTTCTATAACTTCTGCATACAACGATTTATTGATTCAACTAATATGTATTGGGAACTTATTCTATCCTGGGTCCTACCAAAACAACCAAAGCAGATCATGCTTCCACAGAGTTCCAACCAAGGTACCTTAAATTCAAGATAAAATGGAGTATCATAAATATTTATAACCTTCCAGTGTATTTCCTTTGTCCAGGAAGATTTTACATTATAATTAATGCTTAAAGGATGGGAAAGAGTTGTACAAACTAGAATGAAATAGATTTTTTGTTTGTGAGACAGAGTCTCACCATGTTGCCCTTGGTAGAGTGCCATGGTATCACAGCTCACAGCAACCTCAAACTCTTGGGCTTCCTCAATTCTCTTGCCTCAGCCTCTCAAGTAGCTGAGACTACAGGCACCTGCCACAACTCCTGGCTATTTTTCACTGCAGTTGTCATTATTATTTAGCTGGCCCAGGTCATATTTGAACCCACCAACCTTGGTGTATGTGGCTGGCACCATAACAATTGTGTTATTGACACTGAGCCAAGAATACTAAAATTATTCATTTTTTTTTTTATTTTTGGCCTGGGCTGGGTTTGAACCCACCAATTCTGTTATATGGGGCCAGCGCCCTACTTTTTTGAGCCATAGGCACCACCCAAGAATACTGAAGTTATTAATCACAAAACAAAGAATAATAAGTATTAAAATTAATAACTTCTCATCAAAAAATGTTATTAATAGAGTGAAAAAGTAAACTATACAGTGAGGCAAGAAATGTCTATCTGACCAAGGATGCATATCTAGATATATGAAGAACTCTTACAATCTATGAGGAAAAGACAACTCAGAAAAAGGTGCAAAATTATTGAACAAATTTTTCAAAAATATGATATTCAAATGGTCAATAAACACAGAAGTTTATTCAACTGAATTAGTCAACAGAAAAATATTAAATATGATATCACTGTATACTTTATAGAATGGTTAAAGTAATATTATGAAATATTTTGGGTTTTGGTTAGTATAAAGAGCAATTGAGTGCTCATACCTACTAGTGGGAGTGAAAATTGCTACAGAGACACTGTAAAACTGAACAGTGTGTACCACCATCAAATACAGAGTACACATACCCTGTGTAACACTGAACAGTGGGTACCACTATCAAACATAGAGTGCACATACCCTGTGTAACACTGAACGGTGGGTACCACCGTCAAACATAGAGTGTACATACCCTGTGTAACACTGAACAGTGTGTACCACCATCAAACATAGAGTGCACATACCCTGTGTAAAACTGAACAGTGGTCACACTCTACCATCAAACATAGAGTGCACATACTCTGTAAAGCAGTATTTCAACTCCTAAGGATATGCCCAGTGAAAATTTGTATATATGATGTCTCAGTTTGTATTGCTGTAACACAAATACATAGACTAGGAGACTTAAACAACAGAGATTTATTACTCACAGTTCTGGAGAGTAGTAAGTTTGAGGTCAAAGTGCCAGCATAGTTGGGTTCTGGAGACGTTCATCGTGGTAGTTTGTATCTTCTTGCTTATCCTCACAGGGTAGAGGCCGACATATTCATCCCTCCTGTTCTGCATTGCTTTGGGGATTATTTCTGGAGGACCTGTCCTTTAGCCATCCTTTAAGATGGCTCAAAGGACCTTGTCTTCGAGGATTTGAGTCCTGGTGTGCTGGATTCCTTGCCTGCTGCCCAGGACACCAACACACTGAGATAGCAAGGTCTGTGGTAGAGAAAGTCTTTACTATCACAGGGTACCGAGTGAAGAGATGGAAGAAATTTCTGAAATCCAGCTCCCCACTGAGAGTTTTACTACTAAGGTTTTTACACAGAGTTTGGTGAACAGGGAGTAGTAGGGAATAAGGTCTGCCAATTGGGGAGACCTCATGGGTTTGGAAAGCAGAAAAGGTCTTCTTGGCTGAGTGGTTCTTGGGCAGAGGATCACAAGACCTGTTGAGTCAGTTCTCACGAGGCCCACTGGTCCAGTTGGTGTCAGTTGGTCCCCCTGAATGTAGAGGCTGAAAAATATCTTAAAGGCCAGTTTTAGGTTTTATAGATGTGATTGGGGAAGTCATAAACCTTGGAAAACTAAGGTTTTCCTCATGACTCTTAAGCAGTAAGCAATTGTAGATACAAAAGCAAGCCAGGAATCAATGGATGGTGAACGCTCAGCAAAGTTTAGACTTCTGTAGAAATCAGACTTTTACCAGAGTTTTGCCCCACGGCCTTACATTCTGTTGATAGGGACAAACTTACCTGTGTTAATCTCCTCTCAAATGTGGACAGAACTTACTGAACGGCTTGTATAATGATGAAAAGAAAAGTATGGGCTACCACTTCTGAGGTAAAGTTTCAAGAGACTGATTTTCTCTCTCCCCTTTACACTTTTTCTCTGGTAGTCCTGGCTTTGAATGTAAACAAACCGCCAAGTTGTGAGCTGTGGACAGCCCTATGAAGAGGTCTCGGAGGCAAGGAACTGACATCTGTTCTCAGATCGTGGACGAGGCCTGCCACTGTCATGGTGAGTAAACTTGGAAGCAGATCTCTTCTGTGGTGTAACAACAGTCATCTGTGTTAAGAAACAAATCTTTCCCTTAAATTTTGAGATGATTACAGTTCAGACAACACCTTGAATGCAGCCCTGACTCTGAGTCGAGGACCCAGCTAAGTTGCACTGGACTCCTGACCCACAGAAACTATAGGATAATAAATATTAGTTTTGTTAAGCCACTGACTTTTGGGTTTTGCTATGCACTTATGTATAAATAATATAGGAACTTCCAAAAATTTGGGAGTCATCTAATTTTCTAAGCTAAATTATCTGTAGCTTAAAATGCCACAGTAGTGTCTGTTTCCTCAATGAAAATATAACTTACATGTAACTTATACAACTTATATGTAGTATACTTTCTACTCTTCCCTCTACAGATTGTCTTTTTTTCCCTGAAATTTCCTTCCTCTCATTACCTTTGCCTGACCATCTGCTATTTGCAGCCCATAGTCATTTTCTTTCCGGAGGTTCTCCCTAGTCTATTTATGGCTCTAAGGTATATATATCTGGGGACAAGGATCATTTTAGAGGGACAAGGGTAGTGGAGAGTTTCCCTACGCAATTTGCACTATGGGTGTAAAGTAAACACTTGAATACCAAATTCAGAAAACCAGATATAGACCTTGATACAAAAATGAAACAGTTGTCTGAATATGTAACTCACGTTCCTGGAATTCTGCCTCCGAGGGCCAGACTTAGTTTGGGTAGAGACTATGGTGAAGGTGATTCAGCCTGCACTGGGTGTAGAGAAATATGCAAAATCTGTGAGTCAAGTAGATTTTGGAAATGATACATGATATGTGTATTTGAATAGGTGACTATCTCTAGGTCTGTGCAATTCAAATCAGGCATGAATAAAGAAACGAACATGACATGATAAGCATTTACTTTTAATGTTTGGATAAAATCCTTATAATGGCGAGCTCTGAAAAAAAATTTAAATGATAAGTATTACTAGAGAATGTATTGGTATTTCATGCTAATCAATATACTCTATGAGATGCAAAAATATACATTTTGTACAATTATACAAAGATATACATTAACACACTCAAATTTCATCTATAACTTAAAAGAACTCTTTATATTTCTAACACTAAAATATATACATTCATTTTTTGGATCTATTTCTTTATGTCTTAAAGTTGATTTCAAATTTAAATGGCTGACTATGGAAGATTTAAAAACATTCATCATATTTTAATATATTTGAATAGGCAGCACTTTGACATGATTCTAACTTGTTCGCACTTTCCTTTTTCTTTTCATTCAGTGTCTTTCTCCACCCTGGTTACAGTCCTGGGACCAGTGAAACTGATTGAGTCACAGCTGTTAATTCTCTAAAATGGACACAACTATCATTCATTTGAAAGGTACAGATCTACTGGAATTTCCTTAAAGCCACCTGAGGGTATGTAAGTTAGTTATAGCACTATATATGTTTTCAAACTTAGAAAGTAGGTGGTCCCTCAAAAGTTTAAATAACAGATATATGAAAATAATCTATAAATTATTAAATACATATCTGATAATACAGAAGAACAAAATTGGGGTTGAAAGAGGCCTCATAAGAGATCCTGTTCTTTATTGGGATGTAGGATAATTTTTTCTTTTTCTGTGCTTGTAAGGTAAATAAAGTAGATTTTGTCTTTTCTGGTATCAAAAGAGGCAACTTTCTGCCAGGTCTTTAACGTCTTTAGATTTTATAGACTTTTCCACCAATGCCTGCCTGTTAAAAGACTTGTGGAAAACTATCAGATATGAAAATCCTTAATTAAACTGAGATTGACCCCACTCATTTCATTAATCTAAAATCAACTGAAGACAGTGCCAGGCTAATTCTGTAGTTTTATCAACATAAATGCAACTATGAAAACAAATAATGATAATAATAAATTGATAGAATCTGAGATGGAGCAAAAAAACTATAAAACTTTCCATTTGATGTGGGTGCAGGGAAGGGAAAATAAAACAACTTTAGACAAGCCAAATGGTAAAATTCTGACTGTGCCTTGAATTGTCCTAGAGTTTATGGTCAGTAGCGGGATTATGAAGACACCATTGGTTTTGTTAGGGCTGAAATAGACACTGAGAACAACTTTCTGGGTACATACTACTCAAAGCATCTGATCTGATCCCAGAGTCACAGAGGCATCCTGAGGTGTGTGAGGTCTTGAGTGTTGGGTTATGCTTTATTCATCTACATATGCCCCCAGTGCCTTTCTAAATATTTAATAAATACTTGAAAAGCCTATTTTTAATTGAGAATTTGGTCACTATTTTCCTTCCAGAATATGATCCTATTCAATTGTGAATCTGTAATCACTTTGAACCACATCATTGTAGCCAATATGGTCACTTACAAATTAGCTTGTGTAAATTTAGAGGAAATCTCCCTTTTGAGGCTTCCTCCTCCCTTTCATTGTCTAAGAATCCATGGGGATACACTCAGTTCAAAGAGGGTAGATTTCATCCAAATTATGATAATGTTCAGTCCACTACTGACTATTTTTATTGTTGCCATATTGCATAACTTCTGGAAGCTGCCTTTATATATAGTAGTGTTGCTACGAAGATATCCAGTTCTATAGGTACCACCTCCACCCCACTACAATCACTACAATGCTGCTTAATATCTGAGCTCCAACGGTTCAATTCTTTTTTTCATACTTAGGTAATCAGCACAAACACCATAGCTAGGTTGCTGAGTTATAAGGGCCTTTGAGTATGGGCTCATGTCTTCTGCCAGCAAATTTAAGCTCACTGTTTTCCTTCCTTTATAGTCTGCTCTTCTTTCAGGCACTTGGATGCATTTTTTTTTTCCTCAGTCAGAATTCTCCCAGTCTTTCAGCTTTTTCTTCCTTTCTTCCTTCCTCCCTCCCTCCTTCCCTCCCTCCCTCCCTTCCTTCTCTCCTTCCTTTTCTTCTTTTCTTCCTTCCTTCCTTTCCCTTCCCTTTCTTTTTTTTTTGAGCAGAGTCTCACTTTGTTGTCCTCAGTAGAGTTCTGTGGCGAGTTTCTAGTAGTGTTAAAATTCAAATGGGATTGGGTTGGGGTCTGCTTCTCTGATAAAGGTTTTTGTCTCTTACACAGATTTCCCAATGTTCTCCACACAGGACAGCTGCATGCCACATCTAGGGGTATTTTATGTCACTAGCTTTGGCAATGAATAGAATTTCACTCTTCTTTAGGGGAGAGAATGGCCATAGCCTTACAATTTCACAACTAGCAGGCACTTTTCATGCTTTTCTTCTTTATAACATAAAATTCTTCTTCTAAATTATTACAATATATAAACACTTGTACTGTTAAGACCTCTTCTTAGACCTCTCTGAGATTAGCCAGGGAAATTTTGACAGAATTTCATTTTTAGTATTAATTATTCAGAAGATTCCAGTGAAGAGTTGTCTCCAAAATACTTCTCAAGCAAGAGAGTTCTCTGGCAACTTTAAAGGATCCTTCAAAACATTGGATGGCTAAGTCCCAAAGCACATTCCATTCCAGCTTTGCCCTGTTCCTAAGGGAGAACACTGTAAGGTAAGTGGGTGGACAATAGGAGAGCGAATATCTGAGGTCTTTCTGAAGACTCAGAATTCTTCAGTTTATTTTTGTTTAATTAGATAGAGCTTTTTCCCTTTAATAATTCACCTTCTAATTTATCTTTAAGCTTATTCAGTTAACTTTGCCTCTATAGATTGATACAAGTGAGAGGACATCTCACTAATTTTTATGAAGTCCTTTAATAGGCTAGCATAGGTACAGAGAGACTAAGAAACTTATATAATAACAATGGTACAAATATTATGTATCCATATGTAATATGTACATGTAGATGCGTGCGTGCGTGCACACACATACAGAATTTCATAATTAGCCAGTCCAAACAGTGAGAACTTGATTGGCCAGGACACCCAGAGGTCATGGCGCCCCCTGGTGGTTACTGAATTATCATAGCTCTTCACAAGGAACAACCCACTGGGTGAAGAGAGAAAAAAATTACAAGATGAGAAACCATGAAAATATGTAGAAGTGCTGTGCATAGTCTAAGTCAGTTCTTTCTATCAGTGCTGCTAATTTATGGAAAAATGAGGTGTAACTAATGGAAAGAAATAAACTTCCCTTGCAAAATCAAATCTGGTAAAACGAAAACCCCAAATATTCTATATTAGTCTCAAATAAAAGTGATTTGCCTTAACACTGTGGAATATTTCAAGTAATTCAAAAATTTTAGTGAAAACTTACCAATATTTAAGTGGTCTCTTACAATTTACATATAAATTATATTTTTATTTGTTAAGCTTTCTTAAATTATCTCAGTAATTGTGGTTAAAGAATTGTATTAATTCTTGTATTAATGTATTAATCTTAACTATACCCATTCATATGAAATCAAAAAAGTAGGTGAAATTTTATAAAAGCACAAAATACAGTCTTCACTTCACTTCCTGACCTCTGACCTCCTATACTGACACCTCAATCTGAAGCTTACAAAAATAAGTGAAATTATTAATATGTTTTTATGAGTTTACCTTATGTGTATTTCTTACATTAGACTGCAGATAAATATTTTATATACACTACATAAATCATGCTAATGTAAATATGCAAATGATTCTCCTGCATGGTGAAAAGATTGTCTTTATTTTGACCGAAATCACAGAGAACTCAATTTTCTGTACTATCTATAACTGAGACATAATGCTTCTTTTCTGTTTATAATCACTTTCTTCTGCACAGCACCTTTTCTAATTCAGTTTAAATTATGCCTTTTTCCGTGATGAACTTACATTCTCACATTTACCAGCTGTGAACCCATTTAGACAGTGAGTGCACAAGCAGTAGGTTTGGAAACAGCCCTTTGATTTCATTGTTGTTGTTGTTCACTATTTAGTTTGACAGGCTTGGATTAGTGACATACTGAAGTCCCCACTTCTTCCTTTACCTTCTAAAGGCCTGAATACTAGACATACACACCTAGCCTTTTCTTTAATTTGAAAATTCATAGAACTTAGTCCCCTATGTCATTATACTTTACTCCTAAGCAACTATTTCTCACTTAAAATCAGACAGTAGTTCCCTGAGGTAAACAGTGAGGCAAATTCTAGTATCATAGGAAGTTAAAAGCAAATAACGGCTTTTGAAATATGGGAGGGCTGTCCGGAATGTATACAGAATTTTTTTTTGTTTTGTTTTGTTTTTTGAGACAGAGCCTCAAGCTGTCCCCCGGGGTAGAGTGCCGTGGCATTACAGCTCACAGCAACCTCCAACTCCTGGGCTCCAGCGAGTCTCTTGCCTCCGCCTCCCA
>CAUYTI010139830.1:0-10933 GCA_963575145.1 Galago senegalensis | reverse complement strand
TAAGAGGGAAATTTATAGCATTGGAAGCCTTCATTAAAAGGCTTCCAAGAAAGAAAGAAAGAACCAGTTTGATGGAAGTGTTTTGGATTGTGTGTGAAAACCCCACACTGTACCCCAGAAGTGCATTAATGTATATAGTTAACATTCAATAAAAAAAAATTATAAATTTAAGGTGCAAATTTTGGAGTAGGGGATAATATTTACTAGTTTTTGAAAACTGTTTTTGCATTCGAAGTGCCCAAAGGACTGGATTTAAACTGAGAGTTTTTTAACTGAGGTTTTGTTGATTTACAAGCTTAAAGGTGTGGCGATACCTGAAATGTGTCACCTTTACCTCTCTTGTCATGTCCCATCCTTATCCTTTACAAGAGGAAGACTATCGCAGCAGAGCACAGGAAAATTAGGCTTTGAGGAGTGATCAGTATTAGTGTAAAATCAGGGAGTGGCTTGTCCTGTAGCTACTGACCTATGTCCAGTATCTAATCAAGAGGCAAAGAGTTTCACCAGCTTTGCCTCAAAGGGGAGGAGGCAAGAGTCTTGGAAACCTGATACCCAAAGGAAACAGAGTAGGAGCAGGAGGAAAGATGCAGGAAAGAAAGGGACCCCATTGGAGGAAGATCATGTGGCTTGAAATTTAACCAATGGCATTTGCAAAGAAATGTTTGTACTCATCTTTATTCTCAAGTGTGTTCCTAAGTGGCTACTTTATTTTTAATGACACCGTGGGACCTAACCCAGGACTACAGAGACATGATTATTCCTGAGCACAAGATGAGAGAGAATTGTACAACATAAAGACTTTTCCAAAGGTTGAAATACCGTGGAAATTTGGGGCTTTTTAAAAAAAAATGTAAATGGCTCGGCAACTGTGGCTCAAGTGGCTAAGGCGCCAGCCACATACACCTAAGTGGCAGGTTCAAATCCAGCCCAGGCCCACCAAACAACAATGACGCCTGCAACCAAAAAATAGCCAGGCGTTGTGGCGGACACCTGTGGTTCCAGCTACTTGGGAGGCGGAGGCAGGAGACTCGCTTGAGCCCAGGAGTTGGAGGTTGCTGTGAGCTGTGATGCCACAGCACTCTACCCAGGGGGATAGCTTGAGGCTCTGTCTCAAAATAAATAAATAAATAAAATAAAAAAATGTAAATGAATCAATTGGCCAAATGCCTAAATGTCAGTAAAAACCCTGCTGAAAGATAAGACATCAAGAAGGCAATGCCGCTAAACCCTGGATTCTTTGTGCAACAAAAACCTTCCCATTATACTTAGAGCAATGAAAAGTTGAAAATACAATGGAATAAATGATTTCAATCTTTAATATCTCATCCCTATGCATAATTAGATCATCATTGCGTCTATAGCATTTGTTTTACATGCTTTATTTTTAACACATTAAAAGGACTGTAGGAGCTAACAGCTATATTCTGTCTCAGCCCTTACTGTATTTTTTATTTCATTCTGTAAATGGTCCATAAAACAAAGCCGTTTTCTTAAATATTGAAATAGAGATATCATGCATGTCTAAACTCAAGCAGAGAGACTTTGTCCAATCACCCAGTGTGGCGAGAACAATTAGAAGCTGAGTTGTGCCCCAACATCCTCCTACCCCACTTCCTCCTAGATGGGGGAGTCTCCCACCTGAGTGTTGAGGCTTAAATCTGCTGAAAGGGGGCTGACCTCAGACACGAGCAGAACTAGACTTTATTTTGGGCTATTTTGTTCAGTCATCATTTGGGGAAAAACAGCTCCTGATTTGGAGTTATTTATTCCTTCTGATCTCATACCTTTCCTGGACCTCAGGCGACTCCCTCTCTGAGGTTTAGGGAACCCACTGAGACTCTATTGCCCCAGGAAGCTAGTTCACAGCTCATAGCCGCTAGCTTTGCACCTTCAGCACAGGCAAGCCTGAGACTGGCAAACCTTGGTCGGCCTTGTTTAATAATTAGCTCTGTCCTTTTCAAAGGAACACATTTCCCAAGTCTGAAGCGACATAAATAAGGCAGATTTCTGAACGCTCAATTTGGGGAGTAAAGACAGAAGGAAATAAAATAAATACATGTTGCCATTGTGTTTTCTTCATGGAAACATGGGGACAGGAACAGGGATAGCTGAAAGCCCTGCTCTTCTGTCATTTGATCTTCTTCTGCCCCAACCTTCTCCCGGAGCTGCCTTGACAACCATGTAATTGATAGATTCAAATTTTATTTCTGCTCTTCACTATTTAGCAGACATGATGACAAAGCCAAGCTTGTCCAAAGATAGGTAGGCAAGACGTGGGGAGTAAAAGACAACGTTGAGGGTGACACCCCCAATTCCTGCATACTTAAGCATCAGTTGTGTCATGTTCACATAAATAATTTCATGCCGAAGCCCAAATGGAGACGTGGGCACCACTCAAGAGTTTATAGGACTTAGGCCGGGCACGGTGGCTTGTGCTTGTAATCCCAGCACTCTGGGAGGCTGAGGCAGGTGGATTGCTAGAGCTCAGGAATTCAAGACCAGCCTGAGCAAGAGTGAGACCCTATCTCTCAAAAGTAGCCTGGTGTTATGGCAGGCACCTGTAGTCCCAGCTACTCAGAAGGCTGAGGCAAGAGGATCACTCGAGCCCAAGAGTTTGAGGTTGCTATGATTCCTAGGCACTGTACCCAAGGAGAGAGAGTGAGATCTGTCCCCCACCCCCCCCAAAAAAGTTTAGAACTTGGTCTTAATATTTTCCTCCTTTGCATGGCTATTCTAACAAAACAGAGGCATCAGTGTGTGACCAGTACGTGGAAGGCAAATCAGTACCTTTGCCATGGGAGGAGGACAAGATCCGGCCTGGTGGAGCACAGATACCGAGAAGACCCACCTTTTGGGGGGGGGGGGCAGCTGATTCCAGAAGGGCTCATTCTGCAGGCTGGGAAGGCATCCAGCCGAGTGATGGGTGTTTGCAGACAGGCTCCTTCTGACATGCAGACCCACAAGCCAGGAGAAAAAAAGACCCAAGTCACGTGGTTGTACACCATCCTACTCTGAATCAAGTGTGGTTTCCACCTCGCAGCATGTGCTGTGTGAGCTTCAGATCCAGGTTGCAGCTAGACACTGGGAAGCAGCAGGATTTCAGCAGGTGCTGTTCCTGACTCAAAGAGATCACGTTGCTCTGTGTTGTCAGATGGGGATGTTTTAGATTTTAGTGAAGACCCATTAAAAATGGGGGTTGAGGGCGGCTCCTGTGGCTCAACAGAGTAGTCCACCAGCCCCATAGGCTGGAGGTGGCAGGTTTAATCCCAGCCCTGGCTAAAAACTACACACACAAAAGAAGGGATTGGGCTCAACTACTTTGTCTAAGTGCATTAGATTTTTTCCTTCTTTCAGGAAGCAACACAGAGTTAAGCCAGTAGAAGTTCAAAGAGAGCTGCTGCTCAACTAAACCAGCGTTAAAGGGAAAGCACTGGCCTCACCACCATCCCGTAGATTCCTGGACACTTAACGAGGCTGCTCATGTGTATGGGCAGCAGCCTGCCAGGAAGGGAGCCTGTCTGGCAAGTGGTTGCCTGAATCAGAGGAGCAGCACCAGGGGCAGGTACCAACCATGCACTCCCCGTGAACCAGGAAGCAAAAGGCCCCTGTGGGTGGAAGCAAACCATGGCTGTTAGCAGCAGCTCTTCCTCTCCAGGGAAAATCGGAGCTTGCCGCCAGGGACAATCGGAGCTTGCTGCCAGGGACAAGACAGGCTGTGAGATGGACTGGGGAGAAGAGCTCTGAGCAGTCCTGTTGCCGACTAAAGGAAACCCGAGTCTGGTATCACACTCACCTCCTGTCAATCCAAACTTAGTCATTTCTAAAGCAAATTAGTTTTTCGCAGGAACAAAATGAATTTTATAATAATAACTTGCCTTAGAAGTCAATTTCATAAAGGAAATGATATTTATCAGGCGTTTATTACTATGCCCAGCAAATAGTGAGTGCTCATAGCTGCTACCCAGAAAAGGAAAAGTGACTCTTCTCTGAAGAACACTGTAACCTTCCACCTAAGTGGGGGGGAAGGTACCAGAAGCAGAGTGGGTATTGCCCGGCCACACACCGGGGCACTTACAATCAGACAGGGCAAATGATTATGGCAAAAAACAAAACTACCTGTAATCACAAGACACAGAAGTAATTTACTTTAATGATCTTGGAATTTCTCAGGGAAATTTCAAGGGGGAAATGCAGTTGGGCCTCAGGAATACCTGGAAGCAGAAGGCTTGGACCCAAATACTTTGTTTTACTGAGCAGGATCCTTTTTTTTTGTTCCATGAGGCAATACCAGCTAAGAAAGAAAAGCAGCAGGACCCTGTCCCTAACATTAGCTTCTCTCCAGGTTTTGTGGGTGGTGGCTATGGACACATGTCATTGTGAAGTCCAAGTAGCAGAAGATACTTAGGGATTTACCTTTACAGTCGGGACTCTGTCTCTGCCAGTGCCAGGTTCAAACCTACCAAGAAAGACAGTAATTGTCCAGCTTGGTCAAGGTGGCCACCCTGAGATCATAACCATGTCTGTGATGGACACAGCTTGGGGCAGTTGCTTAGTCAACCACCGTGGCTATCAGGACAGAATCATCAGGTTAACACAGGGGCTCCCATGGTGCCCAGGTACATGGGAGTGCAAAGGATGGTTCATAGAAGAAGCAGAATTCTTAGCAGACTGAGTTTGGGAAGACTCAGCCCAGAGCCCTCTCCATGCTGGAAAGGCAATGTGATGATGGAAATAAACCCCTTTTCTATATCCTAGATCTCATGGAATTGTCACGCTCTAAACCCTGCCTCCTCCACAGGGATGAGGGGTGGGAGAAACTTTACAAAAAAGACCCTTGTACCACTTTTTGAAACAAGTCTTTTGGCATTGGACAGCCCAATATAAACAACTCAGGATTTCCTTGACCTGAATTGATCTATATAACGTGAAAGTTAAGATGGGAGATTGAGTCTCAGTTGTGTCACCAAATAACTGTGTGACTTAGGGCCTACTGCTCAGACACGCTTCCTTCATGTACAAAATGAGGATGACAAAGAGAGCATCCATCCAGTGCTGTGAGAATTGGGAGAAAATGCCCAGAAGATGCTCCGTACAGAGTGCATGACACAGCACTCGGAAGATATTAGCTGTCATTGTCTTCTTAAACAATTTTCATCCAACAGGTCCATAATATACAACTCTAAATTCTAGACATGCGTGTCTCTTGCCTTCCCAGGGCCTCCTCTTATTGCCATTATATCACAGCCTCCCTCCGTACTCCCGTAGCAGAAGCTCACTAACTACTGACCAGAGTTTGAAAATGAGTGAATGATGACTGAGCCAGATGGCTGGTGGTCCTGGGCATGTTTTCTATGCCTATAGGCAGCACCTCATGGTAACAACTGGAACATTTATTGTGGGGTGACATCTTTCATAAACCTAGATGAATGAGTTCCACTTATTCATTCATTTTTTATTCATTTAATAAGTATTTATGGAACACCTATTAATATTTCAGACATGAGCCAAATTCTGTTCCTATAATGGTGAACAAACTCCCTGCATCCTTGGTGTTTTCATAAAGCACTGTATACCTACACAGGATTCTGATGCCCTGTGTAAGCCCATTAGCCCTGGAGGATACAGACCTTCTGTTTAATTCTCGGTTTGCCCCACTTGTCAGTGACCTCATTGAGGACACGAACCATGTATGTCACATCTGTGCCTTGCTGGATGACTTTTACATAGCAGAGCTCAACAAATAGTGAACAAATGAGTGAGTAAATGGATGAATGGTTTCCTAGAATTATCCTAGACAACTCTGATTACCTTTGCATATATTTATTCCTTACTGAATCTTCAGATATTTGGAGTGAGAAGGGAAAAGTGGCAACTTTCACAGGTTGGGCCTTTGAGCCTTCCAAGCTTTGTGTGAATGACTTGAGTGATAGACACGCCCATGGTGTCCGGAGCCAACAAAACACAGCAGAGCAAAACCTAACAGTGGGAATAAAATTTGATTTTCCGAAGATGCCTCTTCCTCTAATCTTCAATTTTCTCGTTTCTTAGAGAGAATAGACATACTTTTCCTCTTCCAACCTTAGCTCTTTGCCCTCTGAGCTCCAACTTACATTATTAATAATCTGAAACAACTGTTTCCATGGAAATAGCCTAGCAACGTCCAGAGCAGAACTGCAGCTTTGGCAACTTTTGAGCACATGGACGAGGAGCACAACCGTTTTGACAAATACAATTCTTTTAAAGGTGATTGTAGACAGATTTTAAATCAAGCTTTAAAGTAAGAATAACTATTTGATGTTTCATTCTATTTAAAAAGAAATGCTGGTCTAGAAAACCAGTGGGTTACCCATATCCCTCCAAGAAAATAATAGGCACTAGGAATTGAGTCATCAAAAAATAACCTGGAAATAAGACATACAGTATTTTATGAAAAATGTTTAAGTTGCACACGCTCATTATAAAAACTTTGCAAAACATACAAAAAGAAGGAAGTTTAGGTTTATGTTAAGATGACAGACTCAGTATTCATTACAGCCTATCTCTTTCACCCCTGAGTCCCCAGACGTTGGGGAAAAATAATAATGTAGCCATCGTGATCTTTTCTCCTTTCCTGGGGTCCAAAGTTTATCTGAATTTTACATTACTAAATTTAAAACCGAATAAGTCACATCACTGAAGAATACCGGATCACTAGCATTAACAACCTTCCGTTCATCTGATTTCAATAGTAACAGAACAAAATACCTTACCATCCTGAAGTCAGGTGCAATTGTATCAGACCACCAGTCAAATGAAATTAAATATTTTCATTTGTAATATATTTAGCAGACATTTAGTTAACCAGACACCATTCTAAGTGTTTTAGAAATATTAACCCATTAATTGCCGTAGCAATCTTATAAAGTATGCAGTATTACCTGCATTTGACAGCTGAAGAATCTGGGAGCATTGAGAGATGTGAAATAATGAGAGGGGTAGGAAATACAATGGTACGTTTATATTCTCTGTGTAGTTGCTGGAATACTCTCACCCTAAAATTCTGCCTCAGATACAATTTATTTTTGACAGAAAAATTGAGTATTTGGTAGGGAAGTTTTAGGTTCATAGCAAAATTGAGCAGAAAATACAGAGAGTTCTCGTAGCCCCCTGGCTCCAGATGTGCCCAGCCTCCCTGCCATCAACATCCCATACCAGAGTGGTGCCTTCTCACAGCTGATGCACATGGTCAGCCTTCTAGTCTCCAAATTCAGGTACAATTCTTGACCATTCCTTTCTTATTACCAATTCTTTCTATTCCTCTACCCCAGCCCCAAGCAATACAACTATTATCCACAATACTTTTTTTAACATAATAATTTGGAAATTATTATCCAATAATTAGGAAATTATTATGTGTCTATAGTATAATTTAAAATGCTCTGGCACCCACAGATGAAAAATTATTTGTGTCAGGCTGTTTAAGCTTCAGTGCTAGGAACAATCAGTTAATGTAATTAAAAATGAACATTCCAAGGGTCTTCTGCTAATAGTACATCAGAAAGGCCACAGTCCTGGGGCAGCTAAAACCACTGCCCTTACATCGGCTACTCAGGTCTCAACACCGAAGACCTGGCTAATTAATATAACAAATAACAGAAATAGTTTTATTTTTGGTGAAAATAGTGGCTTATCAATTGACCTAATGCATGTTAGAAATGGCCTTTTGTTACTAAGGTAAAATATTCAGTATATGTGGGTTGACTTATGTTAGAAATATTTCCCACATTTGTTTGAATATAAGACTCTGTTGAGCCCAGTAGCTTGTATTCTTTGTCCCAGATCTAGCCAGTGACTAGAAGGACTTCTGACTGGCTGATGCCAGGTGTAGGATAATAAGATCTTGCCTCTGGACTCTTGTCCTGAGTATTTCAAGTGAGTCCTTATGTGAAATGGAGCACAGGGTACCTTCAATGATCGAGAGCTAGGACTTCATGGAACTTAGGGAAGAAGCTTCCTCAACAACATTGGGCTTTGTTGTTGATGTTCAATAAATGTCCACCTGTGTGGCAGAATCTGAATGGAGACTTGTTTCCACTAGTAGTAAGATTTAAACTAACTGTAGTCTTGTTATGAGGCAGTAGCTAAACCTCACCTACTTTGGCCTTTTTTTTGGCCACAGCTGGGTTTGAACCCGCCACCTCCAGCATATGGGGCCGGTGCCCTACCCTTTTGAGCTACAGGCACTGCCCTACTTTGATCTTCTTTTGAAGCTACTCTAATTCATTAAAAAGAACCTAAGAGTTGTACATGGCAAAATGACCTAAGGTCAGGAGAAATAGGCTTGATAGACTATAACTGTGAAAGGTAATGGGACCTAAAGCTGAACACTGCTGTAGCTAAGTCCACTGTCCATCTCCTTACTCAGGAACTGTCTTCCTCGCTCCTTCCCCCCCAAGCCTGCTGTCATGTTTCTGGAAGCCACACTCGTCTTTGTTTCTCTACATGCTTGGCAGAAAAGAGCGTCACTCTATGACCAGAGTAATTCTGCTCCTCCTGAGTCTTGACAGTTCCCATCTACATGGACCTGAGGGCTTTTCCTTAATATATTTTTGTATATAGAGGTGGTTTTAGTGAAGGTAGTCATTCCTGCCCCTTCCCTTATATTCAGAGCTACATCTAGGGTTTAAATACACACCTGCTTCTTTCCTTTGTTCAATTGTAGGATGATTGACCCAGTGGTGAGCCAGCTCCAGCAAATGTTGGAAGTTGACAGATTTTGTGATCAGAACTCCAAGTGCCTGCAGCTGCTCCCACTGTAAAATGTTGTGTTCACTGCCATCTTACCCTTAACTGTCAAGGAAGCATCTGATAGCCTTGTTCCCACTGAGGTGTTGTTGACTGAGCTGGGAATAAAGGCAGGAAACATGGAAACAGCATAATTTTCATATGCCCACATTCCACAAACATGTGTTAACCCCTGCCTCTTGGGAGGTACATATTAGCAAGTAGATATATAACTAACACTAGCCCTTGGCTTGGACATCGGAGAATGACTAGGTGCCATTTCCTCAAAGCCAAACCCTCCCTCTATGCTAGTGTCTTTACAGGGAAAAATAATCAAAGTTATTATTGGGCTATTGTGCCAAAGCCAGCACTCAAATCTGAACAAAAGGAAATTAGAGAAATTTCTGTAAGCATATGCATTCTATAAATTTTGGTTCTGGGCATGAAAACTTGCCTTCTAAACTAACTTCCTCCTAAGTCACTGCTGGAGAAAGTGCGATATATTTAAGGAGAGAGTTTTCTTTAGTTCTAACTTTGCTCCCTAAAATCATATATGACATCTTTGTCTCCAGGGCACTGCCCCAGTGAGGCAGACAGCATAGCCTGCTGTGTTGATGAAGCCATTTCTCCCCAGTCAGTGAACAGTGGCCCAGCTGGCAGGCTCTGGCTCCCTAGCTGATTGCACTTAAGTGCTGAATGCAAAGTCTTCTGGGAATTAGCACCTCCTTGAACCTGACCCATGTTTTGATTACGGAAACCAAAAATAGGTAAGCACCTGTGGAGCTCTAGGTAGGAGGCACTGCAGGTAGAAGGCATCTGCTTTAGACAGTAGGAGGCATTCTTGAGAGCCGTGAGTCTCTGCACGTGAGTAGCTGCAGCTCTGTCACAGCCCGTTTTCTCTCTGTGCAGGGGTGGGTGAGGGACACATGTACAGGGGAGGTCAGGGAGGGATGCTGCAGCCCTCACTCTTCACAGGGGCCTGAAGATGGATGGCTAAGTAAGCGAAAGCTTGTGAATTCTTTCCAAATATTTGAAATAGTTCTTGCTTTTTAAATGTAAGATACCACTCTAGCACGAATATATAGGTTCTTTTGAAAATAAATACATTTTACACAAAAACCCCATAGCTACAAGTGATCTTCAAGTTCCTGAGTCCTGGCTTCTGAACCTTCTTTCACCGAGGAGGGCAGTTTTCACAGCTTGAGTATTCTCCCCTCACCTCGTTCTTTTATCGCTCAATTCCTCATTTCTCAAGGCCTCTTACAGGAGCCATTCCCCGTCCTCTCTTCTCCCTCACTTCCTGGGACTGGAAATTAAAATTCTACCTTCAGTATGCCCTGCGCCTGGTTGCCCTGTGACTGCCTTTTCATTCTTCTTTTCTCTCCCTCTTCCTGTCTTCCCTCTTCTCCATCTAGTCCCCCAAACAATGGACTAATTTGGAGAGAGCAGAGGATCTGAAGTGAACAGGTTTGAATTCCACCTATGTTTCTCCAAGTTGAGTGGCTTGGGCATGTTATCTATTCTCTCTGAACTTTAAGCTTTTTATCTGAAAAAATAATTAAGGAAAATAAAACACATCTTGCCGGTGCTGTGAGGCCAGAAGACATGAAAAGCTTTAGGGGCAGTGCTTGGGCTGGAGTTGGCCTGATGCTATTCACCTTAGTTGCTCCCACCACACCACCTGTTTGCACTGCCTACCATTTAGGAAGTTTTCAGAGCACCCAAACTGTATCCCTGGATGCCAGATTAAGAACTTCTCCTCCAAATCTCCTTTCACAGATGAAAGGATCTACCTATAGGGTAGTTGTGTTGCAGGAAGATGAGGCCCAACGGAGAGAAAGAGCACCCAAACACCATGTTTATAAGAGGAAAGGCTTTATTCACCAGCTGGGAGCTTACAGCATCGAAAAATTCCAAATGGCTGTGCTCCCTATCTGGCTTGGTCTTTCCCTTTTTATTTACAGTCAAAAAGTTCCAACCAACAAGTATCTTTCTCACTGGCCAGTTTGAATCAAGCAGGCAATGCTATTCCAGCCCCCACAGAATTACAGGACTTCACAGAAGTGGAAATTTCCAAGTTCCAGGAAGTTAAGTTTACAAATTCCCAAGAGCTGAGTCACCATGGAGAGGACCCTGCAGGTGTATCCTTGTGGTCTCCTTGAGAAGACCT
>CAUYTI010139828.1:0-11465 GCA_963575145.1 Galago senegalensis | reverse complement strand
TGGGTAGAGTGCCGTGGCATTACAGCTCACAGCAACCTCCAACTCCTGGGCTCAAGCGAGTCTCTTGCCTCCGCCTCCCAAGTAGCTGGGACCACAGGCGCCTGCCACAACGCCCGGCTATTTTTTGGTTGCAGCCGTCATAGTTGTTTGGAGGGTCCGGGCTCGGGATTTGAACCTGCCACCTTAGGTGTACATGGCTGGCGCCTTAGCCGGTTGAGCTATAGGCGCCGAGCCAATTTTGCCTTAATTTAAAAAGAGAGACGAATGCATAGTATATGCAGGGGTATCAACCAACATTCTCTCAGAAGGGTCGCACTCTATATATGGCTAAAATAAGCCTTTCTGGGATCAATAACATAGGCTTGATTTTGCTAATTAATACAGTGAATATAAATAATGGCCCATTGACCAAACTGATCAATGTTTAAAATGAGATCTCACTGGGTAAATTAAAAATATTGTTTTCAAGATATGAGGATCACCTAAAAGCATTTAAAACAACTCCCCAACTTTGCTGGGCTAGGGAACCCAGCAACCCTAAGGCTTGTTTGCTAATGGACCTGTTTTCAGCCATTGAGTTAAGAGGATTTCTGGTTTCATGAAGATCATAAATAAGGCAAGAATCCTGTCTGGGGATGTGTGTGTGCCTCAGGGGAAGAATATGGCCAGATTTCCCACTAAGAGCCAGAGACTTGAGACTTCAGGGCACCTGCAGGATGCGTGGTGTGAATGGTTTCACGTCTGCTTGCTAGGACAATGGTTTAACAAACTTCTGGAGGTTTTACCACATTTGGCCTGAGGCTGGCTTTCCTAACAATACTATAACTAGATGGTGGGGGCTAGCTAACACTAACCCCAAACTTCTTTTTTTTTTTAATTTATTTATTTTTATTTATTTATTTATTTATTTTTATTTTTGCAGTTTTTGGCCTGGGCTGGGTTTGAACCCACCACCTCCAGCTTATGGGGCCAGCTCCCTACCCCTTTGAGCCACAGGGCCACCCCCAACCCCAAACTTCTTTTGGGGGAGGTCAGGGCTGGGTTTGAACCCACCACCTCTGGCATATGGGGCTGGCGCCCTACCCTTTTGAGCCACAGACGCCTTCCAAACCCCAAACTTCTTTGGCCGCTGCGCTGACCTATGGAACAGAATCTGGGTGGTACAGGGGTCAAATTGGTTTGGGTAAGTTTGCAACGATGTTCATACGTGTTGTCCAATTTTCCTTCGGTTTATTTATTTTTATTATTGCTTTGTAGGAGCATCTCCCCCACCCCCCTGAAGATTCTAGCCACTTCGATACATTTGTTGAAGATCCCTTCTCTGAGCCTGCAGCTCAATCTTCAATGCATTTTCTTGGAATGGACAGCCATACATGGAAGCTGTAAAGGGGCGAGTGTTTGTTTTTACCAGAGACTCTGAATGGACTAAAGCAGCTTCCCCTCACCCATCCCCACCTCTCCATTCAAAACCCACAGGGCCTTTGTCTAAGACCCTCATAGGCTGCAATTTCTAAGCACCAGCCAAATCCTAAGAACAGCAGAGAGATCGGGTCCCAGATTGGGGGAAGGTGGACTTGGTCCACTTAGGAACACAGAGCCACCTGTCCCAGGGCCTAGGGTACTCACAGAGGGGGGCAAGGCTGGCAAGGAATGAAGGGAGGGAGAGCTGAACCACCAGCCCATTTGGAGCTGTTAAAGAAGTTGCTGGGGGTGGTGCCTGTGGCTCAGTGAGTAGGGCACTGGCCCCAAATACCGAGGGTGGTGGGTTCAAACCCAACCCCCGCCAAACTGCAACAACAACAACAAAATGACTGGGCCTTGTGGTGGGCGCCCATAGTCTCACCTACTTGGGAGGCTGAGGCAAGGGAATCACCTAAGCCCAGGAGCTGGACGTTGCTGTGAGCTATGACACCACAGCACTCTACCCAGGGGGACAGCTTGAGGCTCTGTCTCAAAAAAAAAAAAAAGTTGCTGCTAAAACTCATATGAAGAAACTGAAGTCAAGAGGAGATAAGTAAGTTACTCAAAGTTGCACAGCCACAGAGTGACAGAGACAGGATTTATAGCACTCTTCTCCCTGTGCCCATGGCAGTGTTCCTTGCTCTGTGTCTAAAAGAGAAGAACCACAATAGTTTATCACTCAAAAGGTTAACCTGTCCTGTGCTATATGTACAAACTATCAGAGAATTTGGGGGATTCAATGAAATGTAAATTTCCTAAACTTCTTTCAGGAGTGCCCCCATCAGCAGGTGCCCAGCACTAGGCAAACCTTTGAACTTTGGACATGATTCCTGTGCAGGGGGACAGCAGCCCCACCCACTCCAGCAACTGGGGCCCCAGACTTGAACAGCAGAGAACATCTGGGAACAGGGCCAGTGGGGCAATTTGGATTTGACTGATGGGGCCCCAGGTCTAGCATCCATGGAATACCAGGTCAGATTTGGGTGAATTTGCACACCTTGGTGAGGAAGAAGGTGGGAGGGGAAAGGGGGGGCAGATTTTCACCCAAAGGAGCGGAGGGCAGAAAGGAAGTCTGCCCAGAACCACTCAGCAGCAGAGCTACTTACCCAGCAAAGGACAGAGGAGGGCGGCAGCTGCTTCTATTCACCTTCCAGGCCTGAGCTGGTCTATGAGGTGGCCACCAGCTAGGTGCTCGAAATGGGGCCAGTCTGAATGGAAGTGAGTTGTAAGTGTAAAATACACCCCGAATGCCAAGGTTTGGTATGAAAGTATTCCTTCTTTTTATATTGATTACATTTTTTCTTTTCTTTTTTTTATCATTCCTGGGGAATTATTGAGGATACAGAGAACCAGGTTACACTGATTGCATTTGTTAGGTAAAGTCACTCATAATTGTGTCCTGCCCCCAAGAGATGTGTCACACACTGTGACCTCCCACCCCCTCCCTTCTCCCCTCTCTCAGCTTCCCCATTCCTCCTCACCCCCACCATGTACTAGGTCATCAATTATCCTTATATCAGAATTGAATACATTGGATTCTCACTTTTCCATTCTTGTGATGCTTTACCAAGAAGAATGTGTTTCAGCTCCATCCAGGTTAATACAAAATATGTAAAGTCTCCACAGTTTGGCAATTGTAAATTAAGCTACAATAAACAGTCTGGTGCAAATGTCCTTATGATAAAATGACTTTTTTTTCTTCTGGGTAGATGCCCAGTTAATAGGATTGCAGGATTAAATGTGAGGTCTAGTTTGAGTTCTTTGAGGGTTCTCCATACTTCCTTCCAAAAAGGTTGTATTAGTTTGCGGTCCCACCTGAAGTGTAAAAGTGTTCCCGTCTCCACATCCACCCCAGCATCTACAGCTTTGAGATTTTGTGATGTGGATCATTCTCACTGGGGTTAGGTGATATCTCAGGGTGGTTTTGATTTGCATTTCTCTGATAATTAGAGAAGATGAGTATTTTTCATTTGTTTGTTAGCCATTCATCTACCTTCTTTAGAGAAGGTTCTAGTCTTCTCACTTGCCCATTGATATAAAGGATTATTGGCTTTTTTTGTTGCTTAATTTTTCTCTGTAGATTCCAGTTATCAAGCTTTTGTCCAATTCATAATGTGCAAAAATCTTTTCCCATTCTGATGGTTGTTTATTTGCTTTGGTTATTGATTGCATTTTTCATTTTTTCTCTTTTCCTCTTCTTCTTTTTTTTTTTTTTTTTGGTAATTGGTGAGACAGAGTCTCACTTGCCCCAGGCTAGATTGCTGTAGTATCAGCCTAGCTCACAGCAACTTCAAACTCCTGGGTTCAAGCAATCCTCCTTCTGCTTCAGCCTCTCAAGTAGCTGGGACTACAGGTGCCTACCACAACACTTGGCTAATTTTTTCTATTTTTTTTTTTTTGTAGAGACAGTCTCACTTCATCTCTCTCAGTAGAGTGCCACGACATCACATAGCTCACAGCAACCTCCAACTCCTGGGCTTAGGCAATTCTCTTGCCTGAGCCTCCTGCTTAGCTGGGACTACAGGCACCTGTCACAATGCCCAGCATTTTTTTGTTGCAATTCTCATTGCTG
This sequence comes from Galago senegalensis, assembly GCA_963575145.1. Taxonomy (NCBI): domain Eukaryota; kingdom Metazoa; phylum Chordata; class Mammalia; order Primates; family Galagidae; genus Galago; species Galago senegalensis. The sequence goes on along the minus strand of CAUYTI010139828.1, from coordinate 7,432 downwards.
TTTTAGCTGGCCCAGGGCCGGGTTTGAAACCACCACTCTCAGTGTATGGGGCTGGTGCCCTACCCACTGAGCCACAGGTGCTACCCCTAATTTTTGTATTTTTAGTAGAGATGAGGTTTTATCCTTGCTCAGGCTGGTCTCAAACTCCTGAACCCCAGCAATCCTCCCACCTCAGCCTCCCAGAGTGCTACGGTTATAGGAGGAGCCACTGCGCCCAGCCTTGATTACCTGTTGAAATTATATGATTGATTGACTTACATAAAAGATATTATTGTCATTAATTTCACCTGTTTTCTTTTGCATCTTTTGCTTTTTAAAAAATGTGGCTACTAGAAAACTTAAAATACAAAATTACAAATGGGCTTGGCGCCTGTGGCTCAAGCGGCTAAGGCGCCAGCCACATACACCTAAGGTGGCGGGTTCAAATTCCCAGCCCGGACCCACCAAACAACAATGACGGCTGCAACCAAAAAATGGCCAGGTGTTGTGGCGGGCGCCTGCGGTCCCAGCTACTTGGGAGGCTGAGGCAGGAGACTCTCTTGAGCCCAGGAGTTGGAGGTTGCTGTGAGTGTGATGCCATGGCACTCTACCCAGGGGGACAGCTTGAGGCTCTGTCTCAACAAAAACAAAAACAAAATTACAAATGAATGGGGCGCCTGTTTCTGTTGGAGAGCACTGGATCAGGCCAGATATCCGCCTATGGGAATGAGGGTGGGGGCTGGCAGGGTAAGAGGAGGCATTGGCACCTGCAGGTCCTCAAGATCCTGCTGGTCTGATGCAGGGAGGCAGAGAGGGGCTTGAACTGCCGTGTGGGGTGGAACCCAGACTGAGTGACCCCTGTGGGGTAGAGACACTGGGAGGAAAGAGCTCCTAGGGATGGCACCAACCCTGGAGAGCCCTGGGTGGGGAGAAGAGGGGTCTATGGGATTTCCTCTGACCATGCCCAGGGCTGTCGGGGATGCTGCACTTCCTGTCCTCCAGCCCTGCAGGATTCACCTTCACCCTCTCAGAGTTTTTGCTGCTCCTGCCAGGTGAGGAATAAGAAAGTAATTTTTTCTTTTTCTTAGCAGCATCTTCTGTTCAGAGTTCCTTTACCTCTGAGCCTACAGGGAGTTGAGTACACCCAGGGAACCCAACTCTGAGCTAATTAGTATGTCCCTCAAGTCCTGGGCTGTGGCCTGCCCTCCAGACTACAGGTATGGGTGAGAGGAGCCCGGGGGGCTGGGGACAGGGGCCTGGGAAGCCTGCATCACCTGGGGGTCAGAGTTCTCCATCTGGGCTGGGGTCTGCAGTCTGAGGGTTGAAAGCCCCCAGGACTTTTGTTCCCTGATTCTCTCATTCTCTGCCAGGAATTTCTCCTGCAGCTGTGACAGCACAGCGCTGCCAGGGCCTATGTGGGAGTACCAGGGATACAAGTTTCACTTGACCGGTCTGGGCTAATAAAAGAGAAAGGTGAGCGACCCTTTTGGGTAGTGCCTATGGGCCCCTCATAGGGAGGAATGGGCCAAACAGAGGGAAGTTGTGTGAGCCCCTTTAAGGATTTCCCCAAACATAAACAAAGATCTGAAATTTGCCTATGAGGAGAAGTCCTTGGAGAAAACAGTGAAGTAAGTGAGGGCCTGTAGGGAATATCAGAGGAAAGAATCTGATTGCCAGAGCAGAGGGAGGCGCTGCAGGAAAGCCCCAGCCCTCCCACTTCTAGCCCTCCTTCCCTGCTAGGGAATCCCTGCTAGGCCCCTCACTCTCTACTGGTCATTACCGGGCCCCTTCCTCACTTTGTTTGCATCTTGGTTCTTTCTGCCATGTAACATCCCCCATGTATTTTTCTTTCTTTCTTTTTCTTTTTTTTTTTTTTGCACTTTTGGCTGGGGCCAGGCTTGAACCCGACACCTCCAGTATATGGAGCCGGGGCCTACTCCTTGAGCGATAGGCACAGCCCCAGCCCGTATATTTCATTTACCTCATCGGCTCTGTCTTTCCCCAGGAGAACACAGGCCACAGGGGCAAGGATGTTGTTTTTGGCTATTCCCACACACCTAGAACAACAGGACTGCCCCTGGATTGATATCTGTTGGGTGAAGGAATAAATGCATGCCGGATTATGTGTGAGTCACATTTTAACCCAGCAGTCAGGGAAGATTGGGGCCCACCTTCTGCTCAGGCAGTGCTGCGTGGACAGCAAGACCAGAGTTGACCCGAATGTCCGTGAACAGGGCGCAGGCTGGTTAACATGCTACACGCAGAGACAGGAACACTCAGCCGCAGAAAAGAAATGAGGTAGAGAGTCTTCAAAAGTGGAATTGCTTTCAGACTGACATTCAACTTTTTCAGTGTGTTAACATTTGTGCCAATGGTGAAAAGAGAATAGTGGATAAAAGCAGCTTGGCGCCTGTGGCTCAAGCAGCTAAGGCACCAGACACATACACCTAAGGTGGCAGGTTCTAATCCAGCCCGGGCCGCCAAACAACAATGATGGCTCCAACCAAAAAATAGCCGGGCGTTGTGGCAGGCACCTGTGGTCCTGGCTACTTGGGAGGAGGAGGCAAGAGACTCGCTTGAGCCCAGGAGTTGGAGGTTGCTGTGAGCTGTAATGCCACGGCAGGCTACCCAGGGGGACAGCTTGAAGCTCTGTCTCAAAAAAAAAAAAAAAAAAAAAAAAAAAAAATATATATATATATATATATATAATGGATAAAACTAACGTCACCTTAGCCTGGATCAAGGCAGTGGGACCAAACTATATTAGGAGTCGTTTTGTCATTGTATTATTCACCTTCACATATTCCTTATTAAAAAAGAAAAAAAAAATAGGGAGGAGCTGTAGCCAGGCATTGTGGTGGGTGCCTATAGTCCCAGCTACTCTGGAGGCTGAGGCAAGAAAATCGCCTAAGCCCAGGAGTTGGAGGTTGCTGTGCTTGCTGTGAGCTGTGTGATGCCACAGCACTCTACCGAGGGCAATAAAGTGACTCTGTCTACCAAAAAGAAAAAAAAAATCCAGTTTTACTTAGTAAGGTTTTCTTTTTTAGTGATGGGGTCTTTTTTTTTTTTTTTTTTGAGACATAGCCTTATGCTGTCACCCTGGGTAGAGTGCTGTGGCATCACAGTTCACAGCAACCTCCAACTCCTGGGCTCAAGAGAGTCTCCTGCCTCAACCTCCCAAGTAGCTGGGACAACAGGCACCTGCTACAACACCCGGCTATTTTTTGGTTGCAGTCATCATTATTATTTGGCAGGCCCGGGCTGTATTCGGACCTGCCAGCATAGGCATATGTGGCTGACGCCTTAGCTGCTTGAGCCACAGGCACCAAGCCAAGAGATGGGGTCTTGCTAGACTCAGAACTCCTGGACTCGACTGATTCTCCAACCTTAGCCTTCCACATAGGTGAGACCACTGGCACATGCCACCACACCCAGCTAATTCTGTTGCTGTGTTGCTCAGGTTGGTCTTGAACTCCTGGCCTCAAATATTCCTCCTGTCTTCTCTTCCCAAAGAGCTGAAATTATAGGCATGAGCCACTGTGCTAGGCCAGTACACATCTTTTTTTTTTTTTTTAGAGAGACAGAGTCTCACTTTATTACCCTTGAGTAGAGTGCCATGGTTTCACAGCTCACAGCAACCTCCAACTCCTGGGCTTAGGCGACTCTCTTGCCTCAACCTCCCAAGTAGCTAGGACTACAGGTGCCAGTCACAACACCAGGCTATTATTTTTTCCAGAAAGAGTCTCATTATGTTGCCCTTGGTAGAGTGCTGTGACGTCACAACTCACAGCAACCTCAAACTTTTGGGATTAGGCGATTCTCTTGCCTCAGCCTCCCTAGTATCTGGGATTACAGGCACCCACCACGATGCCCAGCTATTTTTTGTTATAGTTGTCCATGTTGTTTAGCTGGCCCAAACCAGGTTTGAACCTGCCAGTCTTGGTGTATGTGGCTGGTGCTGTAATCACTGTGCTGCGGGCGCCGAGCCCAGTACACATCCTTTTAATTTTTGGTATGATGCATGGGAAGTGAATGTAAAGCTCTCTGTCTAAAAATCAAAGCATAATTGTCATCTGTAGAAAAGCATTTGTGCCACCATTTGCGTATGGGCTGACTTAGCCCCCTTTTCCATGGAACATCAGTTTTGCATGAAAGAACAACCAATAGGTCAGGTACGATGGCTCATGCCTGTAATCCTAGCACTCTGGGAGGCTCGGGCGTGTGGATTGCCTGAGCTCATAGGCTTGAGACCAGCCTGAGCAAGACAGACACTCTGTCTCTAAAAACATTGGGTGTTGTGGTAGGCTCCTGTAGTTCTAGCTATGTGGGAGGCTAAAGATAAGAGAATAGCTTGTGCCCAGGAGTTTGAGGTAGCTGTGAGCTGTGATACCATAGCACTCTACCAAGGGTGGCAAAATAAGACTCTGTCTCAAAAAAAAAGAAGCAAGCAAGAAAGAACAACCAACAAACTATGGCTATTCACAGTTGGGTATTTGGAGAAGTATTCTTTTCTTTTCTTTTTCTTTCTTCCTTTTTTCTTTCTTTCTTTCTTTCTTTTTTTTTCTTTGAGACAGAGTCTTACTATGTTGCCCTTGGTAGAGTGCCATGGCATCACAGTTCACAGCAACCTCAAACTCTTGGGCTTAAGTGATTCTCTTGCCTCAGCCTCCCAAGTAGCTGGGACTAAAGGTGCCCACCACAGCACCTGGCTATTTTCAGAGATGAGGTCTCTTGCTTGGCTCAGGCTGGTCTTGAGGCTTGCTCTGAGCTCAGGCAATCCACCCACCTGGCCTCCCAGAGTGCTAGGATTACAGGTGTGAGTCACCACACCTGGCCAAAACCAATAGATTTATTGAGACATAATTCTCATTCCATAAAATTGATCCTTTTGAGATGTACAATCCAGGGGTTTGGGATATATTCACAGAGTTGGGCAATCATCAGCCCTATCTAATGTTAGAACATGTTCAGTTCAATGAGGAACCTCAGGAAGTAACTTGGAATGAGCATCTGGGACCAAACTTAAGTGCGTAACAGTATTTTTAAAGATCAAAAACTTTTTCTCTAACACAAATCAAAGTCCGGAGGTTTTGACTTATTTACCAAGTTGACCATCCAATAGAAAATGGGAAGAAATGCCTCCAGGAATGGAAGAAGCTCTGGGCTTTTATTCTTTTCTTTCTGGAATTTCCTTCATTCTGATTTTATGAGTTGTAGGTCAGTCCTTCTCACTGGCCCAGAGACCTATATTGACCATCTGAGTTGAAATATGGATCTTTTTTGTTTGGATGCTACAGAAATGGAGTAGACTCAATTATGCAGGGATTTTTCAGAGGGCAGACAGGCAGATTATAATATTCAAAAATGGCCACAATTCCTCCATCGAGAGGTGGAGGGTCCATATTCCCTCTCCTTGAACTATGCCCCTTCTCCTCTGTTACTCCTTGACCAATACGGTACAGCTAGGTGCCTTACAAGGCTACATTACAAGAGGCTGTCCAGCTGCTACCTGGCTCCCCCTCATGGGACACCCCCTCTGGCAACCCAGTGACCATGTTAAGATGAAGCCCAGGACACTCAGAAAGGCCATATGTCCATATTCCAGCCAAGAGCCCCAGAGAAGGGCGAGAGATTAGAATTAGAGAAGAGATTTCCCCACAAAGCACTGCCCAAGTTACAAATTTGTGAGCAAAATATATACTGTTGTTTGAAGCCAATATGTTTGGGATGGTTTGTTACATGGCAATAGAATGGAACAAGAAATCTTGGCGTTAAGACAATGATTACATTTTCCCTGCACAAGGCAAAACCTCCTTTAGCTCCCCAAGAATGTTAGTGACATAAACAGCTCTCACCATGACAGAAAACAAAGCACTTTCACCCATTCTACAGCAGAAACATCAACCGTCCCTTCCTTCTTCATTGTAAACAATGACATTTGTTTTCTGATATTAACAGTTTTTGTAATCATTGTAGAAAATTCAGAAAAACAAGAATTTAAAAGTCAGAATTAAAATGACTGGACTCCTAGCATTTATATGCTTAGCAATTTAGCTCCTTAGTCTTTTGTCCTTATATACACAGAAATTGTTTTTACAAAACATGGGTCTTTTTGGAACAGTAAGAATGATATGGGCCCATCACTCACCAATCATATTTGAACTTTTTGTCAGGTGCCTAGGTGGACACTGGAAAAGGGGAAGAAGAGAGGAGTTTTCAGCCTTGGCCTTGACTCCATGAGCTACGTTAGAAGGGGTGCCCAGGTGTTGCCTGGTGAATATTTGGGGCGACTGCTATTTTCCTGGCAGGGGCAAGGCAGGGACAGGTCACAGAATAGGGGGCATGTTCTATCTACAAGGCCCCTGGGAGACACAGCTCCTGCTCCCCACAGGTGATGTGACCACTTGCATTGCACACACAGTCCTTTCCCATATGGAAACACTTCTATGCAAAAGTGGAATTGCATTCAAAATCCATTTCTAATAATTCAAGATTTTTCTTTTTTTGAGACAGAGTCTCTCTCTGCCTGAGTAGACCAAAGTGGCATCTTTGTAGCTCACTGCAACTTCAAACTCCTTGGGCTCAGTCCTGCCTCAGACCACAAAGAAGGTTCAACATGACATTTGTAAGTGAGAAAGAAAGAAGAGCTGTTAGATTCTTTAAATTTAATGTGAACTTTTATATATTTCAGCATATAAAAAACAGTTTAAGGCCAGGAGCACTGGTTCACGCCTGTAATCCTAGCACTCTGGGAGGCTGAGGTGGGTGGATTGCTTGAACTCACGAGTTCAAGACCAACCTGAGCAAAATCCAGACCCCATCTCTACTAAGAATAGAAAAAACTGAGGCAAGAAGATCACTTAAGCCCAAGAATTGGAGGTTGATGAGCTATGATGCCATGGCACTCTACCCAGGGTGACAGCTTGAAACTCTGTCAAAAATAAATAAATAAATACATAAACAAACAAACAATTTAGGCTCCGGGCCGGTAGCCAGTGGTTAGGGCACTGGCCACATACACTAGTGCTGGTAGGTTCAAACCTGGCTCAGGCCTATGAAACAACAATGACAACTACAACAAAAAAATAGCCAGCCAATAGCTTAGTGTTGTGGTGGGTGCCTGTAGTTTCAGCTACTTGGGAGGCTGAGGCAAGAGAATCACTTTAAGCCCAAGAATTTTGAGGTTGCTGTGAGCTGTGATGCCACAGTTCTCTACTGAGAGTGACATAGTAAGACTTTGTCTCAAATAAATAAATAAACAAATAAACAGTTTTAAAAAAAAATTTTTTTGAGACAGAGCCTCAAGCTGTCTCCCTGGGTAGAGTGCTGTGGCATTACAGCTCACAGCAACCTCCAACTCCTGGGCTCAAGCGAGTCTCTTGCCTCAGCCTCCCAAGTAGCTGGGACTACAGGCGCCCGCCACAACGCCTGGCCACTTTTTGGTTGCAGCCAT
>CAUYTI010139827.1:0-44715 GCA_963575145.1 Galago senegalensis | reverse complement strand
TCTTTTTTTTTATTGAATGTTAACTATGTACATTGATACTCTTCTGGGGTACAGTGTGGGGTTTTCACATGCATTCTGAAATACTTCCATCAAACTGGTCAACACAGCCTTCATGTCATTCTGCAGATTCTTGTTGTTACTGAGCTCAACTTTAATTCCATGATGGTCTGAGAAGATACAAGGAGTAATTTCTATTCTTTTGAATTTACTGAGGTTAAACTTGTGACATTAGATGTGATTGATTTTAAAGTGTGTTCTGTGGAATGATGAGAAAAATGTGTATTCAGATTTGTTAGGATGAAATTTTCTGTATATGTCTGTTAAATGTAAGTTACATGGTTAAGATTAAGTCTAATATTTCTTTGCTTAGATTCTTTTTTAAGGATCTATCTAACACTGCCAAAGGAGTGTTAGATTTTCCAACAATGATGGAGCTAGAAGATATCAAGTAACTGATGCATGTTTGAGTGTCTCGTACATTGAGGTGCTTTCTGCTTGGTTGCATAAATGTTAGTAATCGAAATTTAATCATACTGAGTATTTCCCTTAACAAATACAACCATATTTATTCTTGCTTACTTTGTTGGTTTAAAGCCTATTGTAGGGCTGCAAAGTATTCCATAGTGTACATATACCACAGTTTATTGATCCATTCAAGGGTAAATGGGCACTCAGTATTCTTCCATGACCTACTTTTCCTCCTTCATGTTTACATGGATGGAGCTGGAAAATATTCTTCTTAGCAAAGTGTCTCAAGAATGGAAGAAAATTATCCAGTATACTCAGCCATACTATGAAAATCATTTATAACTTTCATAGAAAAGCTACAACCCAATTATAGCCCAGGAATACAGGTGAAAGGGAGATGGATAGGAAGGGAGAGGGAGAACAGATGGAGAGAGTTTTAATGGTGGGATCACATATATGGGTTATCTTTTAAGGGTACACATGAATCTTTCAAAATGAAGAATATAAATATCTCAACACAGTAACTAAGAAAATGACATAAAGGCTATGTTAACCAGTTTGATGAGAATATTTCAAATTATATCTAAATATAGCACATTTACCCCATTATAGTATCAATGTACAGAGTTATGATTTAACAAAATACAATAAAGAAAAAAAAATGAAGCCTATTTGATCTCTGAATAAAATTGCAACTCCCACATTTTTCTGCTTTCTGTTTGCCTGGAATATAGATGACCATCCCTTCACTCTGAGTCTATATTTATCTTTTGAGGTAAGATGAGATTCTTGTATACAACAGATATCTGTCCTGAATTTTTGTATCCAGTCAGCCAACCTATACCTCTTGAGAGAACATTTTAAATAATTCTCATTAATTGAGAATATTGATAAGCCTGGTAAAATTTTGAGTATTGAATTTTTTTGAAATTCCAGTGGACATTTTTAATACTTTTGCCAAGTGTGAAATTTAGAATTTGATAAAAAGTTTTGCAGATAAGAATAATGAGTTTTACTGTTGTGGTAGGGAATTGCACTTGTCATTATGGAGGATAGGTCTCAGTTTATCCCAGAGAGCTGGTTTAGTTATGGCAAATTTCTTCAACATATGAATGTCAGTAAAGTATTTAATTTCTCCATCATAAATGAAACCTGTAACTGGATACAGGATTCTGGGTTGAAAGTTATTTTGTTTGGGGAGATTAAAAGTAGATGAACACCCTCTTGTAACTTGAATGTTTTCAGAAGAGAGATCTACAGTCATTCTAGTATTCTTCCCTTTGTATGTATTGGTTTTCTTACAGCTGGCTGCTTCAGAATTTTTTCAGTCATATTAATTTTAATAAAGTCAATTATGCTGTGTCTGGGGGATGTCTTATATAGGTTGAGTCATGCTGGGGTTCTGAAAATGTCTGCTATCTGAATTTCAGAATCTCTTGGAATGTCTGGAATGTTGTCTTTAATAATTTCATGCAGAAGAGCTTTGTGCTTTGTGAAGCAACTTCATCACCTTCAGCTATTCTTATAATGAAAATGTTAGTTTTCTCGGAATTATCCCAGCTCTATGTCCCTTTTTCTTCCTCTTTGAGTGCTTTGGAGCAGCGAAAGATTTTTCTTCATAGTAAGAAATTCTTTCTTCTGCTTGATCCATTCTGTTACTGAGGGATTCTACTGTATTTCTCAGATCCTTGGGACCAGCAAATTTTTGTCTCAGTGTGTTTAAATCTTTGGTGATTTTGTCTTTACATTCATTTAATTCCTGAGAAAACTTTTGAAATTATCCTTGAATTTCTAATTCCAATTTTGCATCTAATTAAATAATTTTATTTGCAATCCGAATTCTGAATTCAATTTCTGTTGTCTCAGCCATCTTTTTTTTTTGAATGATATCTCCATTTCTGTCTGCCATATCCTTCATTAGGATGGTTGACCTTCTTTGGTTATGCATGTTACCACAGTTTTTTCACTTATTTAGCCTCATGCTTATTTTACACCATTTGGTTAGATGATCAGATAAAGAGATGTTGGGTTGAGGGCTCTAGAAGTAGTGATTAACTAGCTCTTTGACCAAAAGAAGGGACTGTTGCCTGTAACTTTTACCCTAGATCTTTGTCAAGGAAGTGTAAAGTGCTTAGCTCAACTTCACACCATATGCTTACTTGCAAAAATTTTTCTTTTAACTTTGCTTCTGTATGGGTGCCTCTGTAGAAAGCTGGTTCCAGTCACCATCTTGCCTCTACCCCCGTTTTACTTCTTTGTCTAAAATAGGATTGTTTCAGATGTTAGGTGTCTCATTGAAGGATACCTTTCAAACTCTGGTGAGGCACTGCATCTTTTCAATTCCTGCTTTCAAATTTTGTTTTGTAACAATGGCAAATTCTTTCCATTTCAAATTATGGATTTTAAATCAAATGTAAGAGTGTGGTTTATGCCTATTTCTACCATGGGATGTTATGGAAGGGAGGCAAAAAAAATAACCTGATCCCAGGAAATGGAATTTTCTGTGAGTTTTGATGGCACAGCACTCTATCAAGAGACAAAGTAAAACCCTGTCTCAAAAAAAAAAAAAATACAAAGAGCATCCTACCTCTGTGTACCTATGTAGTTTTACTATCTGCAACACAGCATGAGTCTTACTGATGAACAAAAACTCAACTGTTGTGTCAGGTAGTAACTGAAATTTCTTTCATGATTCTAATTAATGAGGCACAAATAGGAGATACCTTCTCTGTATGTGAATGAAAGGCTAAGAAATGTCCTGGATTAAACACTTGCAGGACACAAGCTTAAGTGAGCAGAAAAGTCCAGGTAGTATCTTTGACCAGAATCCTGGATCCCATAACATTCCAGGATGAAGTTAGTACATGGTCACAATGGATGACATCACAATGGGTCTTTCCAGGAGTTATCATCTTTAAGCTTTATCTTATTCCTGCTAAGCATGCGCAGTTGATGTCTGGCTTTGTTATTGGGTTCAAACTGTTATAAATAATTGGGTTCTTTTCTTCACATTCTGTTATTGATTTCTATTTTTTTTTTGTAACCATAGTCAAGGGATTCAACAGCTTATTTTTTCCTTTTCAAGTAACAGATTTCTAATCATATGGAAGACTGTGATTTATACCTAGTGATTCCCTGGTATTTTATAGAAGAAGAAATCAAGCCCAGTCATTGAACAATTATTTGACAGACCTAAAATGTACGTCACACAATACCCTGTTCTATGTTTCATGATCTTTGATTTCTTCTCAAGAATAGGCTTGTTTTGAATGGTATATGTCTCATTGAAGGTTCCCTCTTGAATGTGGTGAGGGTCTGTGATTAGTAGTGTACTCCACACCTGTATTTATTTAATATGATCATAGGAAATATCCTATCTTCAAATTTTCATGAATCTTATAAACATTTGGATTCTTGGCCACAATTCAAGTTATGGAGGTATGTTGGATCACACCTATAATACACAATGACTAATGAAACCTTATAAGGATAAAAGAGATCCATGAATAGTTGTGGTAATCTCCAACCACATATATGTAAAACAGTTCTGACATATTCTCTATGTGTCACTGAGACTAGAGCATTGGAAAATCCTTAAAGTCCCCAATCAGCTCATTTCTTAACTACAGCTCAATGACTTATGTCTACATTTGATGTTTTTGTACAATATTTTGATGTTCTGGACAGCCAAATTGGGCAGATCCCCTAATCTCCCATGTTATAAACAAGGCTAAGCAACAGAAAGACAATCTCAGCCCCAATCTCCCAACGGGTATCTACTCAAATAGAAAGGGTAATCAATTGTGGTATTCCTTTTATATATTTCCAGATACTCCAGAAGTCGAGGCAGAAGATATCTTCAGTAGAATAGTTGGATGTCACTTTCTATAATTCTATGTTCATGGGCAATCAAATGTAACTTGGAAAATAGAATGCGAGTTGGTCTCATAAAAAAATAATGAATGAAAGATAGAATAAAAAAAAAGAAATAAAGAGATAAATATACAAGGAAGGAAAGAAAGAAGGTGAGAGAGAGAGAATAAGAAGAAAAAAGAAAGGAAGAAAGAAAGAATTTTCCTAGGTACAGTTTCCAAGAGTGAATTTTTGGGATAGATCAGTAGGCATACAAAATACAGGACTATATAAAGTAGGAGATTTATTGTGGTTCCTGAAAGGAGGTGGGAAAAAATGAGGCAGGACAAATTCCTTTGCTCTTGATTCCTTAGAAGACTGCCAGTTGATCTGATTGGTAGGCACTGTTTGGAGATGTTTGTTCCCTGGCCAAGGACTGATTTGGGCAAGGAAATTTGGCTCTGATTTCAAAGTGCAAGAGAAGGGTTGGAGTGTATAATCTCAATATTTTAGTTTCCATAAAGAAACCTGACTTGCATCAATAATTCACTGTCTGAGCATTTTAGAGTGACTACCAAAGGGTCAGAGTTTTGTGAAATCAGAAGTCTTGGCTAACAGGGTTGTAGGAAAAAAAATTCCCTGTGAGGAAATAATTTCTCAATTGACATTTATCAAGGTGACAATGTTCAACACTATATCCTTCGAGAAAATAATAGCTAGAATTTGTGGTGTGAATATGTAGTTCCAGCTGCACTAGTGTTGAGAGTTGAAAATTGCCTAAGCCAAAGTGTTGGTTTTTTGCATGATCTATAGATGCCATGAACTTTCCTTATTGTGATAAAGTAATTATCTGTCTGTGTGAAAAAAATAATATAAATTTAGGAGTAAGTCAAATACATATTGTTTTCTCCATTTATTTATTGAGAAAGAGTTTGTTTTTTTTTTGTTTTTTTTTGTTTTTGTTTTTGTTTTTTTTTTTTGCCTTTGATACTGTACCCTGGTATCACAGTAAAATAGGCTCTCATCAAATGAAACTATTCTCTCAGTTGGCATGCCAAGAACCCACATAACATCCAGCCATTTTTTATTTTTCAGGGATCGGTATCTCACTAGTGTTGAGGCTTCTCTCCGGTTCAGAAGCTGAGACAAGACAACTAACTGGGCTTCTGAAATTCGCAAGATGAGAGTCATGCAGAATCACCCACAGCCACAAAATCAGTATATAAAGTATCCCATATTAAATGTCTAAAGTGTTGGCTCACCATGACAGGGATCATTCTGAAATGGTCCCAACAAATCTGCACACACACACACACAAAATAATAATAAGTAGCTGGGCATTGAGGCAAGAGATTTTAGTTCATGGTACTGGGAAGGCTAAGACAAAAGAATTGTCTGATGTAAGGAGATAGAGGACTGTGTAACCTATGATGGCACATCATTTTAGCAAGAGTAGAACTCTGTCTCAAAGAAAAAATAAATAAAAAGAGAACAAAGTTAATCCCACTAAAGTGCCCCTGTCCATTTGGAATGCAACTTGAGTCTCATTGCTATACAAAATTTCAACTTTTGTATCAGCCTAGTGACTGTAATCTCATCCTTTAATATAATCAATAAGGCACAAATTGGATATCACTTATCTGTTTGTGGAAGATAAAAAATGTCTTGGATCAAACACACACAGGACACCAGATGAAGTTAGCATAAAAGTCCAGTGAGTGTTTGATCAGGATCCGACAACATTCCAAAATGAAGTCACTACATGCTCACCATGGATGACATCATAATGGATGTTGCCCTGGGTTACCACTTTAACCTTAATCTTGTTCTTTTTAAGCATGCATAGTTGCTGTCTGGGTTTGTAGTTGGGTTCTAAATGATAAAAAGAGTAAGTGCATTTCTGCACACTCATGTCATGCTACTTAAATTTCTTTTGTAATCATGGACAAGGGTTTCAACAACCAATTTTTCCCTTTTCATGTCATGGATTTATAATTAAATTCAAGAGTGTGGTTTATACCCGGTGTTGTCTTGGGTTGGTATGGAACAAGAAATTGTTCCCGATGATCTAACAGTGAGTTGACAGATGTAAATGCTACATCACACAATTTACATTTATACTTTTCATGATGTTTGACATTTTTTCTCTAGAATAGGCTAGTATCAGATAGTAGATGTCTCAGTGAAGCTTTTATCTTGAAATCTGGTGAGGTACTGTGTCCAGTAGTGTACTCACTGTTTGTAGTTTTTTATGATGATCATGGGAAATATCAGCCTATTTTTAAATTTCCATCAATCCTAGAATTCATGCTATGTGTGTCTATATTTTTGGTTTCTTTGCCACAAAGCATGTTAAAGAGTATTTTTGAATGACACATATAATACACAATAAGTAATGAAACTTGATAAGAATTAAAGAGATCCATGCATAGTTGAGGTGATCTCTAACCATGGATATGTAAACCAGTCCTGACATACTCTCTATGTGTTACCAAGGCCTGAGCATTGGATAGTACTCAAAGTCTCCCATAAGATCAATACTTAAGTAGAGCTCATTGACTTATTTCATGCATGACTACAATTTCAATGATCTGGGCAGCCAAATTGGGCACATACCCTGAGCTCCTGTTTTAGAGAGAAGACTGAGCAACAGAAAGACCACCTCAATTTTGATCTCCCACCAGGTTTCTACTCAAATAGAAAGGGTAGTCAATTGGATCCCTTACATATGTTTCCTGCTCCTTTAGAGTCTGAGGCAGAAGGATCCTTTTTACCAAATTTTTGGATGTCATTTTGTGAAACATTGATTTCTTGCACAATCTAGCCATGAAAACTGAGTGAGAATCATTATCATTAAATATAATGAAAGACAGTAAAGTGAAATCATGGAAACTGACATAAAAAATTCCAATTTAACAAAATTACTGCTGAGAACTTATACAACTTATACCAATCAATAACATTTTGTTTAGTGCTAAACTATTAGGGTGCCAGGCTTTCTGTTCTGTTAGCCCATTTCCTTAAAATAAAACTAGCAACTATTGTGTTAATGAGGAGAAAGGAACAAAGTACAACAGCCCAGTGCTTGGACTGGTGTTTAACCCCAGCTACAACCCAATACATTTCTTTCTCTGAACTGTAGCTTTTTGCTTTTCAGCAGGTCTGTGCATATCCTCAGAATAAGGAGATTCCATCTTAGAGCCACATGGAGCAAATGAGGCTAAATTACCATGTCTGATCATGGGGGGTTGTATCCCTCCATTTCTCCCTTTCTAATTATTGGCTTGTACTGCTACCATAGCCAAAAACACGGTGGCATTCTGCTCATTAGTTCTATTTACCTGACAAAGTTTTTGATGATTAAGTATAACATGAATCCAATTAGGCAAAACAAGAACAGAGATGTGGTAAAAGTCCCAAATAAAGTATGAATTTTCCAACCAAAGACTTGGATATCATTGTTTCCAATGCTGTGGTCATGGACAATCTAGCCTTGGAACCCATGAGATTCAGTCTTATGAATAATAATGAAAGGAAGAAGAAAAGAAAGAAATTTTGCTATGAACAATTTCCAAGAGTGAAATTACAAGGAAAGGTCAATAGGCAGGTGGAAACCAGTAAAACAAAATGAGATTTATTGTGGTCCCCAAGGGGGAGAACGGAACAGTGAGTTAGGACAACATGTAACAGTGAATACCAGCTACTGGGGTGGATGAAAGAAGAAAATTGCCTATGCCCAGGAGTTTAAGTGTATTGTGATAAGCAGATGCTGCAGAACTTTACTGAGTGTGATAAATAAAGTTTGTCCCTGTGTCTATAAAAAAAAAGTAGATATGAAGAGTACCTTCATTACAAATTATTTTCTCCATTATTTATTGAGACAGTGTCTTGTTTTGTTGCCTTTGGTAAAGTATCCTATTATCATAGCTCCATCAACCACTTGCAGGACACCAGCTGAAGTGAGCAGAAAACTCCAGTCTGCATCTTTGACCAGAAGCTTGGATCTCATGAGATTCCAGATGAAGTCACTACATGGTCTTCATGGATACCATCACAATGGGTGTTCCTCTGGGTTATGATATTTAGCCTTAATCTTATGCCTGATAAGCATGCATCATTGCTGTCTGGGTTTATTGTTGAGTTCAAACTGTTACGAACAGTGGGATTCCTTTCTCCACACTCAATATGATGAATAAAGTCTCTATCTCTATTTAAAAAATAAAAGGAAAAATGAGAAGTAACTCCTATACAAAAGGTTTTCTCCATTTATTTACTGAGACAGAGTCTTTTTTTGTAGCTTTAGATAGAAGAACATGGTAACATAGTTCACAGCAAACTTCAAGTGTTACCATTAAGTGAAGGTATCGATATCTTACTAGTGCTGAGTCTGGCCTCCAATTTAGATGTCTGAATTGGAGGCTCATCATGAGGATGGTGAGTTTGAAAAAGGTCCTAGCCAATCTGAAAAAAAAAATAGCTGGGCATTGATGTGGGTGCCTATAGTTTAATCTAATGGGGAGCCTGTGGCAAAAGAATCACATGAGCTCAGGAGATGGAGGTTTCTGTGATTTGTGATGCCACAGCACTCTACTGAGAGAGACAAAGTGTACCTCTGTCTCCCAAGAAAAGAAAAAAAAAAGAACAAATATCATCCTACTGAAGTGTCTATAGGACTTTTTATATGTGGAATGTAGCTTGAGTCTCAGAGCTGTACAAAATCTAAATTGTGTCAGCCTAGAGACTGGAATCTACACCCTTAATGTAATCTATAAGGCACAACTAGGATATCCCTTCTGTCTGTTGATGGATGGCTGATAAATTTCCTGGATCAAACACTTGCAGGACATCAGCAGAAATGAGAAGAAAATTCCAGAGACTATCTTTTATCAGAATCATGTATCCCATGACATTCTTGGTAGGGTGATTTTTTTCCTGCTTTATTCTTCTTTCTGAGAAATGTGATAACTATTCTAGATATTTAGATATTTTCTCATTTCATTTAACAGGAAGTATCAATTTTTCAAGATCTTTAAAGTATGACAGTGAAATTTAATGGGGATTGCATTAGAATTATATATAATATATAAATTAAATATATCTATTTAAATATATTTATACATAATTTTATTTATATATATATATACACACATATATATATATAAAATAAAAATACAAAGTAAAAACTTTTAAAAAAAAAGGAAAAGAGGGCACCGCTATGAAAATTACTTTTTTTTGAGTATATACAAACAAGTCCCTTTTTCCATGCAGTGGGGTTTCAGTTTAAAAATATATATATAATTGTGCTGCAGTATACTTTCTAGACAACAGGTGGCACTGTGAGTGGTCCCTACAATAATAACAAAAATGGAAGGTGGAAAAAAGAAAAAAAAATTAAAAAAAAAATAATAATAATTGTAATAAAAATATATATATATATATATGTATGCAGAATTTTTGCTGGCTGGATGCCCAGATTCTCCCTACAACAGTTCCCGCAGAGTGTTGGGAGTCTTGGGTTAACTTCAGATGCCAGATCCTGGCTGCCATTCAAATTGAGTTCTCCGCACTTTGGTGGGAGGTGTTATGGAGACTCCATTTTGGAGGTTTTACATTACATCTGGTTCCTGTCAGGCAGCCTGCTCCTATCTGTCCTCCAAACTTGGGACACAAGTTCGCACTTCACCAGACTTTCACTCAACTCCTAATTTCCCCTCTAACCGAAAACTGTTGTGTTCTGAGGGAAAAGAGCTGGGGCACCTCTTTCGCACATGGTCCATGTTTCAGTGGCCCATGGCAGCGGGACATTCAAAAGTTTTTTCATTGTTTGTAGAAAAGAAACCAATTTCCTTCACTCAACTCCTGATTTCCCCTCAAACAAATCCGTGTGGCCCAAGGGAAAAGAGTTGGGATGCTCCTTTTACCCTCCCCGTTTAGTTTTTCTGATGGAGGAGGGGCCACAACTGCCGCCTCCGCAGCAAACGTTCAAAAGAGTCTTCAGTGTTTGCAAGGGGGGAGCCAATTCACCCTGCTGGTCACCGCATCAGTACAGCTCCCCACAGACTTCCAAAATTACAAGATGGATCGGTTCTTAAGCAGAGTCCCCTCTCCATGAGTTTCTGTGCAAATGCCTGGATCCCTGGAACCCCAACCGGGTCCAAATGTCACCCATTTCTGGCTACCAAATTCCACCCAGGAATCTGTGTCTCACCGCACTCTCCACGAGACATGCAAACTCCCCACGAATTGGGCACAGGAGTCTTTCTTAGGTGAAGGATTAGTTTCTGTCTCTCAGGATGAAAGCCCTGGACCTGGAGCCACAGGGCACAGATAGTGCCATTTCAGCTGCTGCCCTGAGTTTTTTTTCTGGCTGACATCATACTTCTGGGCTACACTTCCAATCCAGCAATTCACCTCTTTGCTGCTTGCCCTGCACTGTTTATCCATGCCAGGACTCCACGTGGAAGAGATCCAATAAGCCCACTTTCACCTGAAACCACCAGGAGAGTTGACTCAGGGATGCATCTCCTCTGCCATCTTGCTCCACCTCCTCATCAGTACCTTTTAACCTAGAGCTCTGTGAAGGACCCTACAGTACTATGGCCTGAGAAACTGGGAGTCTGTTTGGTATGATTGGGCTAAGTGGCTCTGTCTGTTTTCAGCTGGCCTCTGTCCTACCCTAGTGAGTCAGTTACTCTGGTTTGAAGACTCAACTATGGATAAACACCAGCAATTATGTCACCCCACCTCCCATAGGCAACAGTTGGAAAAGGAAAATCAAAACTTCCCACAGCCACAAACTGAGTGTACCACTTTGCATAGTCCTCTGATGATTGACCCAGTTTAAGAGGTCCAAATCAATTGTCCCAGTCAGCGCTTGTCTCAGGTGGGCGAGTTCAAAAGTTCTTTTGCAACTACATAGCAGGTATATGCCAGCATATCAGATATGACTTGAGTCATCAGTCTCACCAGTGCTCTGTAGGTCAAAAGGACCCACCCACCAAATATATTAGTATGGGAAGATTAATGCCTTTTCCCCCACATTGCACCTCTGTCACACCCAGTCACTAGTAATCCAACAGGGTTGTGACCCAGTTCCCTCCACGGAGCAGATGCTCCAGGAGTTCATGGCTGCCTGACTGATAGGGATATCTATGTCTCCTAAGCCAGACCACCACTCTCTGACAGAATTTGGCAATTGGAGATGAGGCCTGATAACCTCAGGTGCTTAATGGAGGCTGGGTCTGTTCACTCAGTTGCAGTCTAGCCCCTTGTTAATGTTGCTGGCATAACAGGAGAAAAGAACTTCTCAGAATTTGTTTCTGTCCTGGCTGTATTCCCCCTGTGGATCAGACACTATCTAGGCTGCAGTTTGTGTTGGGGTGGGTGCAGTTAGAGCTCACATACAGCTGTCAGTTACAGCCTCTGCCTGTCTTCTTTTGTCTCAGCTATGTTCCCCTGAGGGCTGGGTGCATCTTAGGCTCATCAAAGCAGTGTTCTGGCTCAGTCCTCTGGCAGAGCCTGGAAGTCTGCTGGCTCTGCATGCACATATTATAGTATATGCACTATGTTCAGGCTGCTATTCTTTACTCATGGGGTCTGCGTTTCTGTCCCAGATCCATTCTGCCTGTGTCTGGAACTTGAGAAAAGGCCTGGCTTTCTCTGGTTGTCCTGAAGGATAGGGCATGTGTTTTAGGAATATTCCCAAGGGTGTAATCTCTATTAATCCTGCTGCTGCATCTGTTGCTCTGCAGCTCGGGGAATCCCTTCTCCTATATGGTTCTCTCTCAGCTGACTGCCCTCTCCTTACTCCTGTGCTGCAGAATCAGCACAGACCAGCAACTGTTCTCATCCTGTCTACATGTTTTGAGAAAATGCCCAAGAGTCTGGAATCCATGGAGGATAGGCTTTGAGACCTCAGAGTGAGAGTGGAGAGGAGTCCTGGGAGTTCAGAACTGCAGGTTGAGAATATAGACAGTTTTATACAGTTTTATGCCTAACAGGAGAGTTCCATGGCACTCTAGTAAGTGTATGAGGTATAGTTCTTAGAGAGACTCTCCTATGGTATAGAATGGAAATATGTTTGAACTCTGCTCACTTGTTTGCATGGAATATACTGTAAGGCCTTTTCATGGAGAGGAGACTCCCATTGGCTTTGCAATGGATTTTAGACCCTTTGTTTGTACACTTGGGATCTCAGCTCACCTCAGTAGGGTTGATGTGTGTTCTTCAGCATTCTCTCTTAGCTCAGTTCCCAACAATCAAGCAACTTCATAAACTTCTGTGTTTTAACTCACTTTCTGGATGAGACCATCTGTGGAAAGCTTACTTCCGTCCACCATCTTGGCTCCATTCACTCTTTTCCTTTTTTGAAAAGGTACAGCCCCACATGCTCAGACATGGTAGTTTAGCCTCATGTGCCCCCTGAAGAATGTGGCCCTAAGATGGAATTATTTTACTCTGAGAATTTTACCAGCCCTGCAGAAACGTAGATACATTCTCACAAACGAATATTTTGGAAGACCACACTGGGTCAGTAGCTAGGAGCTAAACACCTGTCAAGGCACTGGGCAGTTATACTTTTGTCCTCTCTTCTCATTAACATGATAATTCTTAGTCTTTGTTTAAGGAATTGGGCTAAGAAAACAGACAACCTGGCAACATTGTTATTCAGCCCCAACTAAAATGTTCTCAATTTGTATCAATTGTATACATGTTCAGCAGTAATTGTAATGAATTGTAAACTTTATGGCAGTTTCTTACTTTGCTGTCTTGACTGTTTGATGTTTTAAAATTTTATTGGATATTTTGGTGTATAAGTAAATTAATAAATATAGGCATTTACAGAGTGCCAGAGTGACTCTCCCTTTTAGAATTGTTTATCTCATCCACAGAGCTCTTCTCTCAGTCACCAATCAGATAGCTCCAAGAACAGTAACAGTTCTTCTTTAAAACAGGCTTGTTTCAGATGGTAGGTGTCTCACTAAAGGTTCCCTCTTGAAGTCTAGTGAGGTACTTTGTACAGTACTGTATTCCATCCCTGCAGTGATTTATGATGATCATGGGAAATACAGTCTATTTTAAAATTTCCCTCAATTTTGAATTCCATGCTAGGTGTGTGTAAACTTTTGGCTTCTTGGAGTAATGTACACTGAAGAGGAAGACACATAATACACAATGTCTAATACCTGATAAGGATAAAAGACATCGATGCATAGTTGTGATAATGATTCTTCTCAGATAGGTAAAACAGTCCTGACATATTACCTATGTGTCACCAAGGCCTGAAGATTGGACAATTTTCAAAGTCAACAATAAGCTTATTTCTTATATCGAGTTAAATGATGTAGCTGTTGCAAGACTACCATATTTCAATGCTATGGGCAGTCAATTGGGGTAGGTCCCTTGAGCTCCCATGGTAGAGAAAATATTGAGCAATAGATAGACAACCTCAGTCCTGATGTTCCACTGGGATCCTATACAAATATAAAGGGTATTCAAGTGTTGTATCCCTTACATATATTTCCAGCTACTCCAGAGACTGAGACAGGGGGAATCACTTCAATAGAAGAGTTGTATGTCATTGTGTGCAAGGCTGATGTCATGAAAATTCTAGCCTCGGGAACAGAGTGAGATTCAGTCTTATAAATAGTAATAATAAGAGGAAGAAAGAAAGTAAGAAATTAATTTTGCTAGATACAGTTTCCAAGAGCAAAATTATAAGGAAAGGATGGTAGGCAGATGGAATATAGAACTACATAATGGAGGAAATTTATTGTGGTCCTTGGGGAGAAGAGGGAACAATGAGTCAGGACAAGTTCACTTTTGGTTGGTTCTTTAGAGACTGCCAGTTGATTTGATGGGTAGGGGTCCTCCCAAGATGTGTGGTCCCTGGTCTTGGAATTATTGGGGCAAGGGAATATTGGCCCAGATTAAAAAGTTCAACAGAAGGGGTGGAGTGTAAAATCTGCATATTTTACTGTGCATAACAAAATCTGAATTCAGTAAAGAATTTAATATGTTTGCAATTAAATGAGACTACAAGAATCTAAGATACAAAGGGGTCAGAGTTGTGTAAAATTTGAAGTCTTGCCTAATAAGGTTTTTAGGAAAAAATTACCCTATGAGAGCATAATTTCCCTATGAGAGAATATATTTAAAACTTGAATAATGATTTCTCCAGTTGACATCTAATCTAGAGGAAAAATTTTAACATTAGATTGTGGTAAAAGTAAAAATAATAGCCAGGTGTTTTGGCATGCACTTGTGGTCCAGCGATTCAGGAAACTGAGAGAAGAAAATCACCTAAGCCCGGATTTGGATGTTGGTGTGATCTGTGGACAACACAGAATTGTACTGATTGTGCTACATAAAGTAATTATGTTCTTTATTTTTTAAAAAAAGTGAAAATGAGGAGTAATTACAACATAATTGGTGTTCTTTATTTATTTATTTATTTTTTAGACAGAGTCTTGGTTTGTTGCCTTTGGTAGAGTACTCTGAAGTCATAGCTCACAACAAACTTTAAGTGTTCTCATCAAGTGACCCTATTTCCTCAGCTGGCATGCCTGGAACCTGCATAACATCTGGCTGTTTTTATTCTTTAGAGATGGATATCTCACAAGTCCTGAGACTGGTCTCCAATTCAGAAGTACAGACAATCCAGCTGAGTGGGCCTCCAAAATTGCTCAGATAAAAGTCTCAAAGAACCACCTCTGCCTACAAACCCTAGCTTGAAAAATATCCCATTTTCGACATCTGATTTGTTGGCTCACCATGAAGGTGGTCAGTTTCAAAATGGCACCAGAGAATCTGCAACAAAAATTAGCTGGGCAGTGAGGCAGGTGACTTTAGGTCAACCCAGGAAGGAAGCTATGAGCCCAGTAGGTGAAGGATTCTGTGAGCTGTGATGGCACGGATCTGTACCAAAACAGACAAAGTAAAAGTCTGTCTAAAAAAAAAGAATAAAGAGCATACTACGTAAGTGTCTCTATGCAATTTTATCATCTGAAATGCAGCTTGAGTCTCAGTGCTGTACAAAATACCAACTGTTGTGTCAACCTTGAGACTAGCATCTCACCCGTAAATTTAGTCAATGAGACCCAAATGGCAGATCATTTCTCTCTCTATGGATGCAGTGCTAAGAAATGTCCTGGGTAAAACACTTCCACTATATAAGCAGAAGTTGACAGAAAAGTCCAGTTTCTTTGACCAGAAGCTTGGATCCCATGGTATTCTAGGATGAAGCCAGTACATGGTCACATTGGGTGTTACCCCGGGTTACCATCTTTAAGCTTAATGTCATTCTTGCTAAGCATACATAGTTTCTGTTTGCATTTCTTGTGCACTAAACTTTTTAAAAGAGTGAGATTCTTTCCTCAACACTCAATTTTCCTTCCAAATATATATATATATATATATATATATATATATATATATATATATATTCTTTTTTTTTTTTTTTTTTTGTAACCATGGCCAAGAGATTCAACAACCCATCCTTTCTTTTTCAAGTCACCATTTTGTAATCAAATGGAAAACTTGGGTTCATACCTAGTGCTTACCTGGGATGTTAGAGAACAAGAAATTGAACCCAAAGATCAGAGAATTATTTGAAAGATCTAAATGGTATGTCACACAATTCCCAGTTCTATTGTTCATGATGTTTTACTTCTTTCTCTATAATAAGATTGTTTTGAATGGTAGGTATCTCACTGAAGTTTCCCTCTCAAACTCAGTTGAGGCACTGTGTACAGCAGTGTAAATAATAGCTACAGCAATTTATAATAATTATGGTAAATTAAGCCTATCCTTAAATTTCCACCAATCCTGAATTCCGTGCTAGGTGTATCTAAACTTTTGGCTTCTTGGCCACAATGCACATTTAAGCACTATGTCGAATCACACATTTAATATACAATAACTTATGAAAACTGATAAGAATAAAAGAGATTAGTGCATAGTTGTGGTGATATCTCTCCTTGGTTAAGTAAAACAGTCCTAACATACTCCTTATGTGTCACCAAATCCTGAGGATTAGACAATCTTCAAAGTCCTTGATAAACTCATTTATTACCTAGAACTCAAGGATTTATTCCATGCATAACTATAATATTTCAATACTCTGGGCAGCCATTGGGGAATATTCCCTGTGCTCTCATGGTAGAGACAAGTCTGAGCAATAGATAGACAACATCAGTCCTAATCTCAAACTGGGTTTCTATTCAAATGGAAAGGGTAGTCAAGTGTTGTATCCCTTAACTATATTTCCATCTACTCCAGAGACTGAGGCAGGAGGATCACTTCAAGTGAAGAGTTGGATGTCATTGTGTGCAATACTGAAGTAATGGACAATCTAGCCTATGGAACACAGTAAAGGTCTTGTCATGAAAAAGAAAGAGAGAGAGAGAGAAAGAAAGAAAGAAAGAAAGAAAGAAAGAAAGAAAGAAAGAAAGAAAGGAAGGAAGGAAGGAAGGAAGAAAGAAACAGAGAAAGACAGAGAGGGAGAGAAAGAGAGAAAGAAAGAAATTTGGTTTGTTTGGTATAGTTTCTAAGAGGAAAATTACAAGGAGAGGTCCATAGGCAGATAAAAAACAGCAAACGAAAAGGAGGAGATTTATTGTAGTCCCTGTGGGATAAGAGGGAACAATGAGTTGGAAAAGTTTGTTTGTGTTTTATTCCTTAGGATACTGCCAGTTAATCTGATGGTAAGGGGAGATCCAGAGATGTCTTGTCCCTGGTATTAGATGAACAGGGACAACAGAATATTGGCACAAATTGCAAAGTGCAACAGAAGAAATGGAGGGTAAAATCTGGATATTTTATTTATTTATTTATTTATTTATTAAATCTGGATATTTTAGTGTGCATAAAAAACGTGACTTAAGTCAAGAATTCCCTGTGAGGGCAGTTTCGCATGACTAAAAGAATGTAAGTTTCCAAAAAGACAGAGTTGTGTAAAATTTCAAGTGTTGTCTAATAGAGTTATAGAAAAACAATTTATCTATGAGAGATTAATTTCTCCAGTTGACATCTAATCTACGGGAAATTGTTCAACACTAGATCCCTGGTCAAAAGTAAAAATAATAGCCAGTCATTGTTGTGTGCATCTATGGAACTAGCAACTCAAAATGCTGAGAGAAAAAAAAATCAGCTAAACCTAGGATTTGGACATTACTGTGATCTGTAGATGCTCCAGAACTTTACTGAGTGTGATAAATAAAGTAAGTCTCTGTGTGTATTTAAAAAATAGAATAAATAAGGAGTACCTTCAATAAAATGGTTTTCTTTATTTGTTTATTGTGACTAAGTCTTGTTTTGTTTCTTTTCATAGGGTACCCTGTTCTGTCAGCCTAGTGACTGGAATCTCAGCCTTTAGTGTAATCATTGAGGCACTAACGGGAGAACAGTTTTCTGTCTGTGGATGGAGGGCTAAGAAATGTCCTGGATCAAACACTGTCAAAACACCAGCACATGTGAGCTGAAAATTCCAGTATCTTTTCCCAGAATCCCATGTCATTCCAGGATGAAGTCACTACATGGACAACATGGTGGATCACAATGGGTGTTGCTATGGTTTTACATCTTTAAGCTTAATTTTATTCCAGCTAAGTATGCATAGTTGCTGTCTGGATTTGTTACTGGGTAAAACTGTTACAAAGAGTGGATTTTTTTTCTCCACACTCAATTTCTGCTTCCTAAATTTTGTTTTGTGAACATGGCCAAGAAATTCAAAAACCAATCCTTTCCTTTTGAAGTCAAAAATTTTTAATAAAATGGAAGAGTGTGTTTTATACATAGTGGTGCACTAGGATGTTATGGAAGAAGAAATTGAGTCAAATGATTGGACAGTGATTTGACTGAGCTAAATAGTATGTCTCAAAATTTCAAGTTCTACTTTTCATGATGTGTTGCTTTTTTCTCTAGAGTAGGCTTGTTTTGGATGGTAGGTATCTCAGTGAAGGTTCTGTCCCAAAACCTGGTTAGGCACTGTGTCCAGTAGTATACTTAATACCTCTAGCTGTTCTTGGGGATAACTGATAGGTGCAGCAGGGGAAAGCAATGAAGACAAAATGAATATGTGAAAGGGAGATGGTGGCTTGATCGGGCACTTAATAACTACATATCTTTATTGATCCTCTTATATACACTAAAACATCCCTTAAATTTTAGGGATTTAAATTTAAGAAAGAAATGTGAAATCACAAAAACTGCCATAAAAATCCAGTTCAACATATTTACTACTGAGCACAGTTACGATTGAAATAATTTGAGAAGATTTTTGCATGGGGCCAAAACACAAGGTTGCAGACTGTCTGTTCTGTTAGTCCATTTCCTTAAAGTAAAACTAGCAACTATTGTGTGAATGAAGAAAAAAGGAACAAAGTGCCTAGACGGGTGTTCAGACCTAAGCAATAAACTGGAGTGGCCCTCCAGCACAATTTTACTCTGAAGTGTAGCTCTCTTCTTTTCAGCAGTCCTGGGCATGTTCTCAGAGTAAGGAGATTCCAACCTGGGGCCATGTTTCTTGGGAGTACATGAGGCTAAACTACCATGCCTTAGCATGGAGGGAGGAGCTGTTTGCCTTCAATTCTCTCTTTCTAATTATTAGCTTGTACTGCTTCCAAAAACACAGCAGCATTCTCCTCACTAGTTCTTTTTACCTGAAAAAGTTTTTGATGATTAAATATAACAGGAATCCAATTAGGCAAAACAAGAACAGAGAACTAACAAAACTTCCAAATAAAGTATCAATTTTGTACATTGGACTCAATTGAACAATTCCTTCAGATGTGCTTTCAAGATTTCATCTCCATTAATTTCTTCTAATTTTTGCTCAAATTTTTTTTTTATTATGATCATTTTCTTTTTTGGCAGATTTTTAAAAATTTATTGTTGGGGATTCATTGAGGGTACAAGACACCAGGATTTACTGAGACCATTTGTTAGGTCAAGTCCCTCTTACAATCATGACTTTCCCCCAAAAGATGTGTCACACACACCAACACCCCATCCTTCTGCCTCCTTCCCTCTCTCTGCTAATCCGCTCACCTTGTCAATAGTTGTCCTAATATCAAAACTGAGTACGTAGGATTCATGCTTCTCCATTTGTGTGATGCTTTACTACAAATAAAGTGTTCCAATATCATCCATGTTAATACAAAGGCTGTAAGGGCTCCATTTTTTAAAGAGCTGAATAGTATTCCATTGTATACATATGCCACATCTTGTAAATCCATTACTGGGTTGGTGGGCATTTAGGCTGGTTCCACATTTAAGTGATTATAAATTGAGCTGCAATAAGCAGTCTAGTGCAAGTGTCCTTATGATAAAATTATTTTTTTCCCCTTCTCGCTAGATGCCCAGTAATGGGATTGCAGGCACAAATGGGAGGTCTAGCTTGAGTTCTGTGAGGTTTCTCCATACTTTCTTCCAAAAAGGTTGTATTACTTTGTAGTCCCACCAGGAGTGTATGTTCAAAAGCTTTATACACTTGATGTTGTAACTCAATTATATGATAAGTTAAATTTTTATGGTTTAACAAATGTTTTCTGACTTTAGTCCAAGGGAAAAATATTTCATTATAAAAAACAGAACTTACACAATAAGAAGAAACACTTCAATCACATTTTACTTTGACCTGCTTCTCTAAACTATACAATTGATTATCTATCAAAAATACTGTCTGTTCAAAATCAGCCAATTCATTATATATTTCAGTATCAATTAGTTTTTCAAAAACCCATACTTTCTTATCATCTTTGTGCCAATTAAATACAAATTTTTCAGTCTTTAGGGATTCAGTGAGGGCTACTCCAGCAGCATCCGCATAGGCAGTGATGGCTTTAATCTCAAGAATTGCCACTATCAGAAGACTGATAAACTTCTTCATTCTCTTTTTCAGCTTTTGGGTTAAGCTTCCTAGGATGAAAATGCCTAGGGACACCTGCAAGTGTCTCATCATCTTCAAGGGAAGCCAAATGCTAGTTCTGGCTCAAAATACATAAATTCTATTGATGGTGTGTTCTTTGGAGCCTCTGATCTAAGATGCAGGGGAAAGAACTACAGACAGAATGAGAATTAAAGGGAGGCTGAGACTCACTTTGGTTGGCGGCCCAGCTAAACTTTACTGATTATCTTAGATACTTTCCAACATTCAGTAAGAATTTAACACGTATACAAAGAAGTGAAGTAACATTAGGAAGCTACCATTTAAGATTACAATTTAGTGTGAAGGCTGAGGAACACATATACAATTGATTTTGTTTGGAGTAAAAACATAAGGGAGACTGGCTGTCTATCCTTGCTAGCCCAAACTGAAGGAGGAAGGCAGAGAAAAGAACCCAATGCTGGAAGACCGGTATGTTCACTCCAGCTGATTCTTCACACCTTCTAGAGAGACGTTTCTGCATATTCCTGCATATCTATAGGCAGGTACAGAAGCTTGATCTTCAAAGAAATGCTTCTCAGAATCAATCTCCTGGAGGAGCACATTGAGGGGAACTGCCATGTCTGAGCAAGGGGATCTTATCTCCAACATTCTATCTCGGGAAATATCAAATCTCATGGATAAATTAAAACATGTGAATATTTGACATTTGCCTGGATAATGTATTTCTCCAGTGTCTTTATTCTAAATAATATTTCCAACTGAACAAACACAGGAAAGTTTTACACAAGCATAATTAAAATGGGCTTCCAGATAGTTGAAATGGAAGGTATGTTGAGAATAATGTCTATGTTTATGGACATGCACAGCTTTCCATGCATGTAATCCAAATAAAGCCACCCCAACTTTCCATAAATCAGGTTGTGATGGATAGCCATAAATGCTTGTAACAGGGGGTGCATAATTACTTTCATTCCACAAAAGCTCCTTTGATGAATAGTAAATTATATTAGTTGAATTTCTATGATGAGTAAGGTGACTAGAAAAAGGCCCTAATTTTTCCATCACATGGCAGATGATCTGTCAGTGATCGTTCCAAATTTTGTTTGTCTCAAAGCATATAAATATGAGCCTGGACATTTTGACCAATGAATTCAATCCACAATATCAGTAAACACATGCAGCTCACAATTCAGCAATGGAACAATATTGCATGTTATGTTAAAATTAATTTAGTAAAAGTCATTGTAGTTAGTAAATACATTTCATGATGAACAGAATAAATTTTTAAGCTGACCCACTGTTGTAAACCAAAACATAAACAATGAGGTTCTGGGCCTAGACATATAAATGGTCCTGTTATTACAGTGGAAGAATTGGAGAGAATTATTTCCTCTTCTTTTGGCTTAAAGAAAACTCCAACATCATACGGTGCAGGAAGCCATGAACTTTCATACACATATATATAAAAGGATGGTTCAAACAATGAAACTTCTTTTAATAATGGAGGGTTAGGAATTAACTTCAATAAGTATAAATTTCTCCTCCACTTACCTATGTATTAAGTATGGCTATCATTGCGAGAAACAAGCCTGGAAAGATCATCAGATGATTGTTCCCCATCACAAATGTTCTCGCTTCCTGGTACACTTGAGAGATCCCTCTTCATGATATTGGAGGAGTAAATCTCTGGTTCCTTTGCAATCTCTGACTGGAACAGGGACTCAAGATGTTTCTCTGATCAGAGAAGGACAGGTTTCTCTGATCAGTGACAGAGAGGACATCCTCATGGTCAGATTCCTGCTCAGATTCCTAGGTTTTCTTTGCTGTGCTCATTGGGTGTGTGTGTGTGTGTGTGTGTGTGTGTGTGTGTGTGTGGTGTCAGGTTGCAGTTTGATGTGTTTATCCTGGAACCAGAATTCATTGTTTACTATGGAGTGAAAAGCACACCCTGTACCCTACTGTACTACCACAGCAGGAAGCCATTCTCCTTTAAAAGAATTTTTATATAAACATATTGGTTAACAGGTACAACTGGTTGCTTCATCCCTAGTTTTGTGGCTGGAGTGTTACCTTTAAAATCCAAATTTTTAAAACTTAGAGTAAATAGTGATAAATGAAGTTTATTCTTAGGGGGTGTATGATATCCTATTCCCCATTTCTGTTGAAGGAGCATTTCTTTTAATGCTCAGTTTTGGCGTTCAATAATTGCTTGTTTTGTACAGTTTCCTGAACTATTTGTAATGTGTTTAATATTATAAGCTTTAAAAATTGTTGTCATTTATTAGAAATATATGCAGATTCATTATCAGTTTTTATCGTTTGCAGAAGGCATATAATTGAGAAACTTCTAATAAATTAATGATTACTGAATCAGCCTTTTCAGATGTAAGGGCAGATGCCCAAGAAAGATGGGAATAGGTATCAACAGACAAATGAATGTATTCAGATTTGCTAACTTCTGCATATTGTGCAAAATCCATTATCCAAAGAACATTTGATTTTAACCCTCAGGGTTTACACTTGAGGCAAGTGAGGAATTACAATTGTTTGACAACTAGGACAAGATTGTATAATGCCACTTCCATCCTTCCATGTAATACAGTATTTAAGTTTGAGTGAGGAAGCATTGTTATGGTGCAAAAAACATTTCCCTAGGAGAGAATAATTTCTCCAGTGACTTCTACTCTAGGGGAAAATTATCAACCCTAAATCCATGGTGAAAAGTAAAAATAATAGCCAGTAGTTGTGGCCTACACCTGTAGTTTCAGCTACTCAGGAGGCTGAGGAAAGAAAATAGCCTAAGGCTGGGAGTTAGAGGTTACTATGATCTGTAGATGCCACTGAAATTTACTGAGTGTGATTAATAATGTAGATCTCTTTCTCTATAAATTAAAAAAAAAATAAAAATGAGGAGTACTTGGAATATGAATGGCTTTCTCCAAATTTTTATTGAGACAGATTCTGGTTTGTTCCCTTTGATAGACTACAATGTTATCATAGCTAACAGGAAACTTCAAGTGTTCTCATCAAACAAACCTATTCCCACAGGTGCCATGCCAGGAGCTTACGTAACAACTGGCTATTGTCACTTTCAGAGATGTGTATCTAACTAGTGATGAAATTGGACTCCAATTCAGAAGTTCAGACAATCCAACTGAATGGGCCTCCAAAATTGCCAGGAGGAAAGGCATGAAGAACAACCCTTGTCCAGAAAACCTAGCTTGATAAATGTCCCATCTTTGATGTCTGAAATGGTTGTTCACCATGAGGGTGGTGAGTTTGGAAACGGTCCCAGGCAATCTACAACAACAACAACAAAAAATGGGCATTGAAGTGGGTGTCAGCTACTGTGGGTTCAAGCTATAGTGGAGGATGAGGCAAAAGAAGTGCCTGAGCCCAAGACATGGAGATTTCTGTGAGTTGTGATGGCAAAGCATGCTACCCATAGTGAGAAAGTGAAACACTGTTACAAAAAAAAAAAAAAAAAAAGGGCAAAGAACAACCTACTTAAGTGTGTCTATGCAGTTTCACCGCCTGAAATGCAGCTTGAGTCTCACTTCTGTAACAAATCTCAACTGCATGTCAGCCTAATGACTGGAATCTCAGCTGTTAATGTAATCAATAAGGCACAAATGAGATCAGTTCTCTTTCTGGTGATGGAGTGCTAAGAAATATCCTGGATCAAATACTTGCAGGACACAAGCTGAAGTATGCAGAAAAATCCAGTGAGTATCTTTGCTAAAAGCCTGGATCCCATGACATTCCAAGATGAAGTCACTACTTGGTCACCCTAGTAGATAGCACAAGGGGTTTTGCCTTGGGTTAACATCTTTAAGCTTAATCTTATTCCTGTTAAGCATGAATAGTTGTTGTCTGGCTTTGTTGTTGGGTTCAAACTGTTATAGATAGTGGGGCTCTTTACTCCACACTAAATTTCTTCTTTCCTTTGTTTTGTAACCATGGTCAAGGGTTTCAACAACCCACAATTTCTTTTCAAGTCAGAAATTTGTAATCAAGTAAAAACATGTCATTCATAGTTAGTGCTAGCCTGGGATGTTAGAGAAAAAGAAATCAAGCCCAATGATCGAATAATGATTTGACAGACCTAAATGTATGTCATACAATTCTAGGTTATACTTTTCATGATCTTTTACTTCTTTCTCTAGAACAGGCTTTTTTCAGAAGGTAGGTTTTTTACTGAAGGTTTCCACTTCAAATTTGGTGAGGCACTGTGTACAGTAGTGTACTCTATACCTGCAGTTATTTATTATGATCCTGAGAAATAGCCTATCATTAAATATCCATCAATCCTGAATACTATGCTAGATGTGTCTAAAATTTTGGCTTCTTAGCCATAATGTACATTGAGAAATTATAGAGTATTACAAGTATACTAAACATTAACTAAAAACCTGATAAGGATAAAAAAGATCCATGAACCACTGTGGTGGACTCCCACTACCAATATGTAAAACAGTCCTGGCATACTCCTAAAATGTCCCTGAGGCCTGAGGTTTGGACAATCTTCAAAGTCTCTGATCAGCTTATTTCTTAAACAGCATTTAATGAAATATCCCACGCATGACAACAATATATCGATGCTCTGGGCAGCCAAACTGGATACATCTCCTGAGCTCCCATGTTAGGGACAAGGCTGAACAACACAAAATCAACCTCAGCCATATCTCCCACTGTGATTCTACTTAAGCAGAAAGGATAGTCAAGTATTATATCCCTTAACCTATAGTTACAGCCACTCTAGAGGCTGAGTAATGAGGATGACTTCAATCGAAGAGTTGGATGTCATTGTGTGCAAGACTTAGGTCATAGACAATCTACCCTGGGAACCACAGTGAAAGTCAGTCTCCTGAAAAGTAATGAAGGAAACAATGAAGCATAAGAAAAAAAGAAAGGAATAAATAAATTTTGCTAGGAACAGTTTCCAAGAGTGATATTACAAGGAAAGGTCAGTAGGCAGATGGAATACAGGACTACATAAAGGAGATTTATTGTGCTTTCTGGGGCAGGGAGGTAAAAATGAGTTGGTACATGTTTGATTGTGGTTGGTTCCTTAAAAGACAGCCAGTTGATCTGATGGGTAGTGTTTGTCCAGAGATATCTGGTCCCGTATTTTAGAATGATTGGGGAAAGGGAATACTGGCCCAGATTGAAAAGTGCAACAGAATGGGTGGAGGGTATAATTTGGATATTTTACTGTGCATTAAAAAAGTGACTTGAGCCAATAATTCACTGTTTGGGCACTTTAGAGTGACCAAAAGAATCTAAGATACCAAAGTGTCAGAATGGTATGAAATCTGAAGTCTTGACTAATAAGGGTTTCAGGAAAAAAATATTTCTATGAGAGAAGAGAATAATTTTTTCAGTTGACACTTATCTAGGGGAAAATATTCAACAATATATCATTGTTTAAAGTAAAAATAAAGCTAGGCTTTGTGGTTTGCGTCTGTATTCACTTATACTTGGGAGGCTGAGAAAAGAAATCACATAAGCCCAAGAGTGGGAGGTTGCTGTGATCTGTAAAAACCACAAAACTTTACTGTGTGTAATAAATAAACCAATTTTGAAAAACATTGTCAAAAAATAAAGTAAAAATAATAGTAACTCCTATACAAATGGTTTTTTTCTCTTATTTATTTATTTATTTATTTATTTATCCTCTTATTTATTGAGACATAGTCTTGTTTTATTGTCTTTGCTGGAGTACCCAGGTATCACAGTTCAATAGTCACTCATCAAGAAAACCTATTACTTCAGCTGGCATGCTAGAAGTCTGCATATTAACCAGCCATTTCTTATAATTCAGAGTTGGTTATCTCACTTGTGGTAAGGCTGGTCTCCAACTAAGAAGTTCAGTTAACTGGGTCTCCAAAGTTGCCAAGAGGAGAGGCATAAAGAAACACCACTAGCCACAAAATCTAGTTTAAAAAATATTCCATGTTAGATGTCTGAAGTGGTGCTTCACAATGATGGAGGTGAGTTTAAAAATGATCCCAGCCAATCTGCAACAAAAAATAGCTGGACATTGAGGCAGGTACTTGTAGCTCAAGGTACTGTGGAGGCTGAGGCAAAAGAATCACCTGAGCAAAGGGCATAGAGGTGTCTGAGACCTCTAATGGCATAAACCTCTACTGAGAGTTACAGTGAAACTCTGTCTCAAAAAAAAAAAAAAAAAAAAAAAACAAAGTGTCTCCTATTAAAGCGCTATATGCAGTTCTAGCATCGGGAATGCATCTTGAGTTTCAGACCTGTACAACATGCAACTGTTGTGTAAGACTTGTGATTAAATTTCAGCCACTAATGTAATCAATAAGGCACAAATATGAGAACACTTCTCTGTCTGTGGATGGATGGCTAAGAAATGCTTGGATCATGGAGGACTCCACCTGAAGGTAGCAGAGAAGTCCATTGAGTAATTTGAGAAGAACCCTAGATACCTCAACATTCCAGGATGAAGTCACTACATGATGACCATGGATGACATCACAATGGATGTTGCACTGGTTTACAGTTGTTAAACTTAATCTTATTTTTCCTAAGCATGGGTAGTTTCTGACCAGGTTTGTTGTTGGGTTCAAACTGTTACAAAGAGTGAGGTTCTTTTCTCCACATTTAATTCCTGCTTCCTAAATTTTGTTTTGTAACCATGGTCAAGGGATTCAGAAACCTATTCTTTCCTTTTCATGTCATGGATTTGCAATCAAATGGAAGATTGTGGTTTCTAGCTAGTGCTGTCCTGATATATAATACAAGTAATCAAGCCCAATGATTGGACAATGATTTGACAGACTTATGTGGTATGTCACACAATTCCCAGTTATACTTTTCAGGATGTTTTAATATTTTTATAGTATAGGCTTATTTCAGAATATAGGTCTCTAACTGAACGTTGCATTTCAAAATTTGGTGAGTTACTTTATCCAGTAGTGTACTCCATATGTACAACTGTTTATGATGCTAATGAAAAATATCAGCCTATCTTTAAATTTCCATAACTCCTGAATTCCCTGCTAGGTGTATCTAAACTTTAGGCATCTTGGCTTCAATGCATATTGAAGTGTTATGTTGTATCACACATATAATACACAAAAGCTAATGAAACCTGATAAGGATAAATGAAATATATGCATAGTTGTGATCTCCTACCGAGGATATGTAAAACAGACTAAACATACTCCCTATTGTCACTGAGGCTTGAGGATTGGACAATCTTCAAAGTCTCCAATAAGCACATTTCATAAGTAGAGCTCAATGACTTATTCCATGCATGACTACAATATTTTGATGTTGTAGGCAAACAAATTGTGCACATGTCAAGAGCTCCCATGTTAGAGACAAGGCTGAGCAAGAGAAAGACAACCTCATATTCAATTTCTCACTGAGTTTCTACTCAAATAGAAAGGGTAGTCAAGTGTTTTATTCCTTACCTATAGTTCCACCTACTAAGGATGCTAAGGCAGGAGGATCACTTCATCTAATGAGTTGCCTGTTATTCTGTGAAAGGCTGTGGTTATGAACAATGTAGCCTGGGGAACAGAGAGTTAGTATAATGAAAAACAATGAAAGAAAGATAAAAGGAAGGAAGAAAATTGTAAAGGAAATTGAAAATTTTTTGATACAGTTTGCAAGAGCATAATTAAAAAGAAAGGTAAAAAGGCAGATCAATGACAGTACTAAATACAGGAGGAGAATTATTGTTGTCCCGAGGGATAGGAGGGAATAATGAGTTGGGACAAGTTCCTCTGTAGTTGGTTCCAAAGGAGACTACCAGTTGATCTGATGGGTAGGGTTTGTCTGGAATTTTCTAGTCCCTGGTCTTGTACTGATAGGGTAAATATTGAAAAGGCAACAGAAGGCTTGGAATATTGAATCTGGACATTTTAGTGTACATTATAATAACTAACTTGGGTAAATAATTCAGGGTGGGTGAAATTTAGAGTGACTACAAGAATCTACAATATTAAAGTTTGAGAGTTGTGTAAATTCTATAGTCTTGAATAATGGAGATTGTAGAAAAAAATACCTATAAGACAATAATTTCTCCAGTTGACATGTAGTTTATGGGTAATTTTTCAACACTAGATCCTTGGCCAATTGTAAAAATAATAAGCAGACATTGTGGCAGGCACTTGTAGTCGAAGGTGTTTGGGAGGCCGAGCGAGGAAAATCATCTAAGTCTAGGATATAAACTTTGCTGTGAAATTTAGGTGCCACAGAATTTTACTCAGTGTGAAAAATAATGTAAGTTTCTGTCTCTATATAAAATTTAAAAAATGGAAAAATTAAGAGGAACTTAATTTCAAAAGGTTTCCTCCATTTCTTTACTGAGACAGTGTCTTGTTTTGTTGACTTTGGTAGAGTAACATGGTATCATAGCTCACAGCAAACTTCAAGTGTTCTCATTAAGTGAGAACCTTAATGCCAGGAGTCTGCATAATATCTGGCCATTTTTTCATCTTTAGAGATGGGTAACTCCCAGTGCTGAGGTTGGTCTCCAATTCAGAAACTCAGACAATTCAAGTGATGAGGCCTCCCAAATTGCTGAGATGAGAGGTATGAAGAACCAACCCCAGCCATAAAAACTAGTTCCAAAAATATTCCATCTTTGACTCTGAAGTGGTTGCTCAGCATGAAAGTGATGAGTTCAAAAATGGTTCCAGGCAATCTGGAACAAAAGATACCTGGGCATTGAAGCCGACTCCTATAGTTCAAGCTACTGGAAAGGCTGAAGCAAAAGAATCGTTTGCATCCAGGAGATGGAGTTTTCTGTGAGCTATGATGGGATGGGACAGCACTCTATCAAGAGAGTGATAAACTCTCTCTAACAAAAAAAAAAAAAAAAGAAAGAAAAAAAAGAAAAAAGTGCATTCTACTTAAATGTCTCTATGCAGTTTTATTTTCTGGAATGCAGTTTGGGTCTCACTGCTCTACAAAATCACAACTGTTGTGTCAGCCTAGTAACAGGAATCTCAACCCTTACATTACTAATGTAATCAGTAAGGCACAAATTGGAGTTTACTTCTTTGTCTGTGGATATAGGGTTAAGATATTTCCTGGATCAAACACTTACAGGACACTGGTTGAAGTTAGCAGAAAATTCCAGTGAGTATCCTTAATGAAAGTCCTGGTTTCCACAACATTCCAGGATGAAGTCACTACATGGTAATCATGGATGACACCAGTACTGGCATTGCCCTGTGAATGGTTTTGGGCTGGTCTCCAAATGGTGCAAATTCATCATGGGGCAGAATCAGTGGAAAAATTCTGGTAACCTAAATAACCAGAGTAGATGAACTCTGCCATGGAAGGATGGGACAGATAAAATTGAAAATTCCATCAATAAACAGATGACTGAGATGACAGAAATTGAGTTCAGAATCTGGATAGGAAATAATACTAACAGAATGGAGGAAAGGATGGAATTAGAATTATAAATATTTCAAAAGCTATCTCAAGAATTAAATGATTTCAGCTCAGTGCCCATGGCTCAAGTGGCTAGGGCACCAGCCACATGCACCTAAGATGGCGGGTTTGAATCCAGCCCAGGCCTATCAAACAAAAATAATGGCTGCACCCCCCCAAAAAAAAAGCAAGATGTGGTAGTAAGAGCCTGTGGTCCCAGCTACTTGGAAGGCTGAGTCAGAAGACTTGCTTAAGCCCTGGAGTTGGAGATTACTGTGACTGTGATGCCACGACACTCTACCCAATGGAACAGCTTGAGGCTCTGTCTCAAAAAAAAAAAAAATGAATTCAATGATTTCAAAGATAAAATTACCAAAGATTTTGACACACTGTGGCAAGGGGTTTCAGCCCTCTAAGATCTGAAAAATGTGGTAGAATCCCCCAGTAACAGAATGGAGCAGGCAGAAGAAATGACCTCTGACATTGAAGACAAAGTTTCTGAATGTGCCCATGCACTCAGGGATGAATAGAAATGAAGAGCAAAAACAAATGTCTGGAATAATGTGAAGAAGACTAATATTCATATCATAGGAATCCCTGAAGGCCACCAAATTGATTCACAAAGCACAAAAGCTTTTTTTCATAATTACAAAAGAGAATTTTCCAAACATTACAAGAGATAATGAAATTCTGATAGCAGACCATTTCAGAACACCAGCATGACTCAACCCAAAAAAGACATCCCCTTGGTACATTATAATTAACTTCATTAAACTTAACATGAAAGAGAAAATTCTGAAAGTAGCTAGACATAAGAAAACCATAACCTACAAAGGGAAGAATATTAAA
The DNA here is from genome assembly GCA_963575145.1 of Galago senegalensis. NCBI lineage: Eukaryota > Metazoa > Chordata > Mammalia > Primates > Galagidae > Galago > Galago senegalensis. The sequence continues at coordinate 14,237 of CAUYTI010139827.1, read as the reverse complement.
ATGACTGCAGATCTTTCTGCTAAAAACTTTAAAGAGAAAAGAATATGGTCATAGAAGAATATGATCTTTGAATTTTAATCTCTTAAAACAAAATAACTTTCAACGCAGAATCCTGTATCCATCTAAACTGCATTTCATCTATGATGGAGAAATAAAATACTTTAATGAAATTCAGATGTTAAAGAAATTTGCCATAATTAAACCAGTCCTCCAGGATATTCTCAGATCTATCCTCCATAATGACAACTGCAATCTTCCACCACAAAAGTAAACTAACTCAGAAAATTTTGATCAAATTCCAACTTCCCCAGTGGTGAAAATATTAAAGATGTCCAATGGACTTTCAAAAAAACTTGATACACAAAATTATACCAGGCTCATCAATATTCTCAATCATTATGAATGAATTAAATTGCACTCTAAAGAGGCACAGCCTGGCTTACTGGATACAAAAAGTCAGGAAAGATATTTGCTGCATACAAGAATTCCATATTACCTTAAAAGACAAATATAGCCTCAGGGTAAAGGGATGGTCATTTATATCGCAGCAATTGGAAAGCAGATAAAAGCAGGTGTTAGAATTTTATTCACAGGTACAATATGTCTAAAACGAACAAAAGTAAGCAAGAATAAAGATCATCACTTTAAATTTGTTAAGGGTAATACTCAACACAATGAGATTTCAATCAATATTAATGCACCAAAACCAGAATTCACCTCAATTTATAAGAGAGACTGTAATACATATGTGCAACTTTATTTCTCCAAGCTGCATCACAGTCAAAATTTTAACATTCCTTTGGCAGTGTTGAATAGATCCTTCAATGAAAAGTTCAGCAAAGAAATTTAGATTTAAAATTAACCATTCACAATGTGGATTTAATAGGCATAAGAACAAGAATAGATATTTTTCTCATTTGAACACTACAAAGTGTCTCCCAAGAAGAAAATTTATACTGCTGCAAGCCTTTTTCAAGTAAACCAAAACAGAGGAAGTTAATAACTTAATGGGACATCTCAAGCAACTAGATAAGAAAGAACACTGCAATTTGAAGGTGGAGGGAGGGTGATTGGTGAGATCACACCTATGATTCATCCTATAAGGGTACATGTGAATCTCTCTAAATGTAGAATATGAATGTCTTAAAACAGTAAGTAAAAAAATGATTTGAAGGTTATATTAACTAGTTGAATGGAAGTACTACAAATTGTATATAGAAACAGTATACTGTTCCTCATTATAGTATTAATGTACATTGGTATGATATAATCAAAAATAAGAAAGATAGAAATTATGCTGGGTAAATTTTCCAAGCATTAAATTATGAGGAAAGGTTAGTAGGTAGATGAAATACAGGATTACGTAAAAGAAAAAAAAAATGTAGTCTCTGGAGGGAAGAGGAAACAATGAGTCAGGATAAGTTCATTTGCAGCTGGTTCATTAGGAGATTCCTATTTGACATAATGAGTAGGGGTTATCCAGAGATGTGTGGAAAATAGTCTTGGACTCATTAGGACAAAGGACAAGGGAATATTGGCCCAGATTGAAAAGTGCACCAGAAAGTGGGGAGGGTATACTTGGATATTTTAGTATACATAAAAAATCCTGACTTGAGTTAATAATTCACTGTGAGGCCAGTTTAGAGTGACTACAAGAATCTAAGATACCAAAGGGGCAGAGTTGTGCAAAACCTGAAGTCTTAACTAACAGGATTTTTAAGAAAATAATTTCCCTATGAGAGAATAAATTCTCCAATTGACATCTAATATAGGGGAAATTTTCTTTCTTTCTTTCTTTCTTTCTTTCTTTCTTTCTTTCTTTCTTTCTTTCTTTCTTTCCTTCCTTCCTTCCTTCCTTCCACACTAGATTTGTGGTCAAAAGTAAAAAAATTAGGTGGGAGGGGTCAAGATGGCCGCCAGGTACCAGCCTCCGACAGAAGCTCCCATTTAGAGGAAAGTATAAGTTCCAGAAAACACACAACAAAGTTGAAGACTAGGAGCCAAGCCAAGAGAGAATTGTGATACCAGCAGGACACCTCTTCTGAGGCAAGTGGCTACTCCTGGAAGGCAATCTACAGGTACATAATACACCCCAAAGGAAAAGTGTCTGTCCCCTCACCCAAGAAAGGTGTACCTTTCCTTTTTTTCCTCTTTAAACACTCCTCTGAATCTCCTACAGGCAATCGATAAACTGAGGACCTATTCTCTCACTCCATGAGGGAGAGCTGATGACAGGGAAGTCTCCTACCCTGGCGGGACCCTGCTGAGACTTGAAATGCCCTCTCCAAGGCAGAAAAGTAGAACTGGCATTTGCACTGCCATTTTGAGTTTCCAGTCCACCCTCCCCAACCTTGCCCGCAGAAACAGCTAGAAGAGACCCTATAGCAGCATCCACCCATACTTGCAAGAACAAGCCCTGTCCCTGTTCTGCACTGGGACAACTGCTTGATCTATGCTTCCTGCCTGCAGTGTGATCCTGCAAGCTAGACCATTCTGCACTCAGCTGTCTCCCCAGTTGCTATCTCCACTTCCTGGGGCTTAGGCGGTGCATGACCATGGTTGACTTCTGCTGAAGAGGGCTGCATCACCTCTCCAGTTGTGCATCTGCCTCTAGAGGCATTGATGGTCCACGACTGAGAATGACTCCTCCTGGGGAGGGCTGCACCACCCCTCTGGCCATGTGCCAGCCTCCCAGGACCTTAGTGGCCTGCGACCATGACTGACTCCTCCCGGGAAGGGCTGAAACCCCGGCTCACTGCTATCCTTGCTTCCCGGGGTTTGGCGGCACATGCCCAGGAGACAACTAGAAGCCATGTGCAGAATGGTTTTAGGAATGGTCTCCAAAAGGTGCAAAATCCGCATGAGGAGGAATCAGCAGAAAAATTCTGGAAATCAGAATAACCAAAGTAGGTAACCCCCCACCCCAAGGAAGAATGGGAAAGACACAGTTGAAGACCTATTCCATAAACAGATGTCTGAGATTTCAGAAACTGAGTTTAGAATCAGGATAGAGAATAACATCAACAGAATGGAGGAAAGGAGGGACCAAGAATTTCAAATTATTCAAAACTGTCTCAAGAATTAAATGATTTCAAAGATAAAATGATCAAAGATTATTATATGCTGAAGCAAGAGGTTGTAGCCCTTAAAGATCTGAAGACCACAGTTGAATTCCTCATGCAAAGAATGGGCCAGGCAGAAGACAGGATTTCTGACACTGAAGACAAAGACTTTGAACACACCCAGTCATCCAAAGATCATGACAAATGGAGAGCAAAAATAGACCACTTGCTCAGAAAGCTCTTGAATAATTTGAAGAAAACAAATATTCTGTCATAGGGATTCCTAAAGGTGACAGGGTGCATCATAAAACAAAGAGGCTCTCATTCATGAAATTATGAAAGAGAAATTTCCATATGTGCCAAGGGATCCTGAAATTTAGATAGTAGACAGCTGCAGAACCCCAGTGTGACTCAATTCAAAGAAAACATCCCCTAGGCATATCATAATCAACTACAATAAAGTTAACATGAAGGATAAAAATCCTGAAAGCAGCTAGATGCAAGAAAACATTAACTTACAAAGGGAAGAATATTAGAATGACTGCAGATCTCTCTGCTGAAAACTTTCAGGAAAGAAGAGGGTGTTAATCGACCTTCAACCTCTTAAAACAAAACAACTTTCAACCCAGAATCCTGTATCCAGCTAAGCTGAGCTTCATTTATGATGGAGAAATCAAATACTTTAAGGACATACACATGTTGAAGAAATTTGCAATAACTAAACCAGCCCTCCAGGATATCCTCAGACCTATCCTCCATAATGACTAACGTAATCTTCCACTGCATATATAAACCCACCCAGAAAATTTTGATCAAACTCCAATCTCCACAGTGACAAAAGGAACAAAGATGTCCACTAAATTTTCAAAAACTCACTACCCAAATGTATACCAGGCTTATCAATAGTCTCAATCAATGAGAATGGCTTAAATTGCCTTCTAAAGAGGCACAGGCTGGCTGACAGGATATAAAAACATAGGCCAGATATCTGCTGCATCCAAGAAACTCACCTTACTTTGAAAGACAAGCATAGACTCAGGGTGAAGGGTTGGTCATATTTATTCCAGGATAATGGAAAGCAAAAAAATTCAGGTGTTGCAATTTTATTTGCAGATGCAATAGGCTTTAAAACAATAAAAATGAGCAAGGAAAATAATAAGGGTTACTTAATATTTGTCAAGGGTAATACTCAGTATGATGAGTTTTTAATTATCAATATTTATGCACCCAACCAAAATTCAACTCAATTTATAAGAGACACTCTTAACAGACATGAGCAACCTGATTATTCCCAGCTCCTTCATAGTCAGAGATTTCAATATCCCTTTGGTAGTGCTGGATAGATCAAGACAAGAACCTTAGCAAATAAATTTTGGATTTAAAGTTAATCATTCAGTATTAGGATTTAATGGACATCTACATAACATTTTACCCTAATAAAACTGAGTACACATTTTACTCATCAGGCCACAGAACATACTCCATACTCCAAAATAGACCACATCTTAAGTCACAAATCTAAGCTCAGTAAATTTAAAAGAATAGAAATTATCCCATGTGTCTTCTCAGACCACCCCAGAATAAAAGTTGAACTCAGCAACAACAGGAATCTGCAGACCCAAACAAAAACATGGAAGCTAAATAGCCTTATGCTCAATGACAGTTGGGTCAGAGACGAGATTAAGAAAGAAATTCCAAATTTGTGGAATTAAACAACAATGAAGATATGGGTTATCAGAACCTCTAGGATACTGCAAAGGCAGTCCTTAGAGAAAAATTTGTAGCAATGTAAGCCTTCCTCAAGAAAATAGAAAGAGAAGAAGTTAACAACTGAATAGGACACCTAAAGCAACAGGAAAAGGAAGAAAACTCCAATCCAAAACCCAGCTGAAGAAAAGGAATAAAATTAGAGCAGAATTAAATGAAATTTAAAACAAAAGGTTTATAAAACAGATCAACAAATCAAAAGCTTGTTTTATGAAAAGATCAATAAATTAGATATGCCATTGGCCAACCTAACCAAGAAAAAAAGAGTTCAATCTCTTTTTTCATCAATTAGAAATGGTAAAGACAAAATTACAACAGACTCCTCATAAATTTAAAAAATTCTCTATGAATATTCCAAGAAAATTTATTCTCAGAAATATGAAAATCTGAAGGAAATTGACCAATACTTGGACGCATACCATCTTCTATGACTTAGTCAGAATGAAGTGGACATGTTGAACAGGCCCATATCAAGTTTGAAAATAGCATCAACTGACTCAGCACCTATAGCTCAACCGGCTAAGGTGCCAGCCACATACACCAAAGGTCGCGGGTTCGAATCCCCAGCCTGGACCCTCCAAACAACAATGATGGCTGCAACCAAATAATAGCTGGGTGTTGTGGCTGGCGCCTGTGGTCCCAGCTACTTGGGAGGCAGAGGCAAGAGACTTGCTTGAGCCCAGGAGTTGGAGGTTACTGTGAACTGTAATGGCATGGCACTCTACCCAGGGGGACAGCTTGAGGCTCTGTCTCAAAAAAAAAAAAAAAAAAGAAAGAAAGAAAATAGCATCAACTATATCAACTATACAAAATCTTCCTAAATAGAAAAGCCTGGGACCAGATGACTTCACATCAGAATTCTACAAAACATTTAAAAAAGAGCTAACATCTACACTACTTAACCATTTCCAAAATATAGAAGAAGATGGAATACTATCCAACACATTCTATGAAGCAAATATTACTTTAATCCCCAAACCAGGGAAAGACCCAAGAAAAGAAAATTATAGACCAATATTTCTAATGAATATTGATGCAAAAATATTGAAACAGATTATAACAAATAGAGTCCAACAACACATCAAACAAATTATAGACCAATTATAGACCATGACCAAGTAGATTTTATCCCTGGAGCTCAAGGCTGGTACAAGATATGCAAATCTATAAACATAATACACCACATAAACAAAGTAAAAAACAAAGACCATATGATCCTCTCAATTGATGCAGAAAAAGCTTTTGACAATATCCAACATTCATGATTAGAACACTTAAGATAATTGGCATAGAGGGCAATTTTCTCAAATTGATAGAGGCCATCTACAGCAAACTCACAGACAATTTCGTATTGAATGGAATCAAATTGAAATAATTCTCACTCAGATCAGGAACTAGGCAAGGTTGCTTATTATCCCCGTTGCACTTTCACATTATAATGGAAGTCTTAGCCATGGCAATTAGGGAAGAAAAGGCAATCAAGTGTATCACATAAGATCTGAAGAGTTCAAACTCTAACTCTTCGCAGATGACATAATCATATGTTAAAAAACACCAGAGACTCTTCTACAAAACTCTCAGAAATGATCAAGGAACACAGCAGTGTCCTGGCTTACAAAAACCCATAATTCAGTAGCCTTTATATATACCAACAATAGTCAAGCTGAAAAAAAAAAAAAGTCAAGAACTCTATTCTGTTCACAGTAGTGCCAAAGAAGATGAAATATCTTGGAGTTTACCTAAGAAAGGACGTGAAAGATCTCTATAAAGAGAACTATTAAACTCTAAGAAATTAAATAGATGAAAATTTTAACAACTGGAAAAACATAACTTGCTGTTGGCTGGGAAAAGTTAACATTGTTAAAATGTTTATACTACCTGAAGCAATATATAATTTTAAGGCAATCTCAATTAAAGTTCTATTGCTATACTTCAAAGATCTTGAAAAAAATAATACTTTGTTTTATATGTAATTATAAAAAGCCTTTATTACTCAAGACATTACTCAGTAACAAAAACAAAGCAGGAGTAATCATGGTACCAGACATCAGACTATACTATAAATCCATTGTGATCAAAACAGCATGGTACTGGGACAAAAACAGAGAGGTAGATGTATGGAACAGAATAGAGAGCCAAGAGATGAACCCAGCTACTTACTGGTATATGATCTTTGACAAACCAATTTAAAACATTGAGTGGAAAAAAAATTCCCTATTCAACAAATGGTGCTGGATGAACTGGCTAGCAACCTGGAGAAAACAGAACCACTAACTAAGATAGACTCTCATTGGATTAAAACTTGAATTTAAGACAAGAAACCATAAAAACACCAGAAGAAAATGTAGGTAAAACTTTTGAAGAAATTGGCCTGGGCAAATATTTTATGAGGAGGAACCCCTGGGCAATTGAAGCAACATCAAAAATAATCTGTGACCTCCTCAAATTAAAATGCTTCTGCACAACAAAGAACACAGTAAGAAAAGCAAGCAGATAGCCCTCAGAATAGTAAAATATATTTACTGGTTATGCTTCCAACAAAGGTCTAATAACCAGAACCCACAGAGAACTCAAACATATTAGTAAGAAGAGAACAAGTGATCCCATTTCAGGGTGGGCAAGAGACTTAAAGAGAAACTTCTATTAAGAAGACAGATGCATGGCCTACAGACATATGAAAAAATGCTCATCATCCCTAATCATCAGATAAATGCAAATCAAAGCTACTTTGAGATATCATCTAATGCCAGTAAGATTAGCCCATATCAAAAAATCCCAAAATTACAGATACTGGCACAGATGTGGAGAAAAGAGAGAACTTCTACACTGCTGGTGGGAATGCAATCTAATACATCCCTTTTGGAAAGTCATATGGAGAACACTTAGAGATCTAAATATAGATCTGCCATTTGGTCCTATAATTTTTCTGCTAGGTATATATCAAGAAGACCAAAAATCACATTATAATACAGATATCTGTACCAGAATAATCATTACATCCCCATTTACTATTGCTTGGTCATGAAAGTAGCCCAAGTGCCCATTGACCCATGAATGGATCAATAATTATGGCATAGGTGCACTGTGGAATACTATGCAGCCATAAAGCAAGATGGAGACTTTGCCTCCTGCATGTTTACATGGATGGAGCTGGAAAATGTTCTTCTTAGCAAGGTATCTCAAGAAGAGAAGAAAATGGGTGGAGCCAAGATGGCAGACTACAGCCAGCTTTTTACAGAAGCTCCTGTCCAGAAGGAGGCTTAAAGGACAGTTTAGCAAGGGAGCTGATGCTTTGGAGTGGAGTCTGGACAGACAGTTGAAGAGCACACTCAAATTTCACGAGGTGAGCTACAACTCCAAAAATACAACCAAAAGGTACAAAATCCACCACCAAGTGGATGGGAGTCACCTCCCCCACAACAAGGACTCACAGTTTACTTCATGCAAAATTGAGCAGAGTTCAAACTTTCTCCCACTCAATCCAATGGGAGAAACCCCCTAAAAACTGGACCTCCTACAACTGCTGGCATGCCATGACACCATGCTGCCGGGCATAAAACTGTACAACTGTATAAAACTGTATATATTCCCCACTTGCAACATTGAATTATGAAGAGTACCCACCCACCCATTCCAAGGTCTGGAGCTTTGTTACCTATGGAGTCCAGATTCTTGGGCATCTCCTTGAGATAAGTGGAGGGGGAAAGGGCTGGTGTTGCTCTGTGGTAACTGTGGCACAGGTGAGAAGAGAAAAGAACTGGCTAGGAGGAATCCAGTGCAGCAACAGTAGCATCCTGAGCTGCGAACTGATGCCATTCCAGGACCTTCTCTCTGGGCAACCAGAGGTTCCGGAGAGCAGTCACAGACCAAATGTAAGCAAAGAAACAATTAACACCAGCCTTCAGGGTCTAATACAGCTGAGACAAAGGCAGTGGGAGGGGAGAGGCTAGAACTGACACCTGAGTGTAAATGGCTATTTGTCTGCAGTCCAGAGCTGAATGCAGCCTCTGAGTTGCAAAGGAATCTCACCAGACAGAAGCATGCAAAGCTCTCCTGTTGAACTCAGATTTCTGGCTGATTTTGCCAGTCATACACCCCGGAAGCAGTTGCCTACTGAAGTTAATAGGGTCACAGAGCTGGAAAATTATGAGTGACTGGGTGCAAGGTGGGGAAGGAGGTATTAACCTTCACAGACTAACCTCACAGAGCACTGTAGCAATTTATATCTGAGCTGGGAGTGGACCCCTCTTATCTAGCTGCTGAAAATGATACTTCTGCCATTCTCCCACCCACTTGTTGCTCCAGGGGGACTGAACTAGGATTGATATAGCCACTAGAGTTCCCCTGTTTCACCAGTTGCCCCAGTGAGGCTGAACTAGGACTGATCTGGCTGCTTCTGGTATCCTCACCCCCATTTTCCCTGGCACGCCGAACAAGGTCTAATCCAGCTACGTACACTTCCATGTTGCTGCTGCCATTCCACTGCACCCTGGTAGACCCAGCACCTGAGAACTGGGAGAAGACAATAGACATGCTCTGCCTGTTTCTCTGGGCAACCAGAAAAAGCCACCACCTAAACACTTCTGATAAGACCTCCAAATAAGTTAAACACAGCATGAGGCAGAACGAACAGAAAAACTATGGCAGCTCGAATAACCAGAGTAGATCAACTCCCCCAAGGAAAAATGGGGCAGATGCAATTGAAAACCCCATCCAAAAAGAAATGGCTAGGATGTCAGAAATCAAGTTCAGAATGTGGATAGTAAATAAGATTAAGAGAATAGAAGAAAGGAAGGAATTAGAAGTTCAAGACATTATTCAAAAGATGTCTCAAGAAGTCAAGGATTTCAAAGATAAAACGATCAAAGATTTTTAAACATTGAGACAAGAGGTTGCAGCACTCAAGGATCTGAAAGATATGGTGGAATTCCTCTGTAACAGAGTGGACTAGAGAGAAGAAAGGATCTCTGATTTTGAAAACAAAGCTTTTGAAGAAGCCCAGGAGCACAAAGATCAAAAGAAATGGAGAGCAAAAATGGATCTCACTCTCAGAGAGCTCTCAGATAATTTGAAGAAAACTAATTTTCACCTTATAGGAATCCCTGAAGGTGATAAAGTTGTTACAGAAAATACAGAGGCTCTTCTTTATGAAATTATGAGAGAACTTTCCAGACATGCCAAGAGATTCTGAAATTTAGATAACAGATAATTTCAGAAGTCAAGCATGAATCAACCTGAACAAGACATCCCCCAGACACATCATAATTAAATTCACCAAAGTTAAGATGAAAGAGAAAATTCTGAAAGCAGTCAGACGTAAATAAAAACATAACCTACTAGGGGAAGAGTATTAGGATGACTGTAGATCGCTTTGCTGAAAACTTTCAGAATATAAGAGGATAGTCATCAACTTTTAATCTACTAAAACAAAATAACTTTCAACCCAGGATCCTGTATCCAGCGAAATGAGTTTCATCTATGATGGAGAAATTAAATACTTTAATAACATTCACACATTGAAGAAGTTTGCTATAACTAAACCAGCTCTCCAAGAATTTCTCAAACCTATCCTACATAGTGATTTGTGTAATCCTCCACCACAAAATTAAACCAACTCAAAAAAAAAAAAATTAAACCAACTCAGAAATATTTGATCACATTCCAACTTCCACAGTGGAAAAAGGATTAAAAATGTCTACTGGAATTTCAAGCAAATAAATGCTCAAAATTCTACGAGGCTTCTCAATAATTTCAATCAATGTGAATGGCTTAAATTGTCCTCTAAAGATGCACAGATTGGCTGATTGGATACAAAAACTCAGACAAGACATCTGTTGCATAAAAGAATATCACCTTACCTTCAAAGACAAATATAGACTTGGGGAGAAGGGATAGTCATCTATATTCCAGGCTAATGGAAATCAGAAAAAAAGCAGGTGTTGCAATATTATTTGCTGATACAACAGGTTTTAAACCAACAAAAGTAACCAAAGATAACGATGACCTCTATATTTGTTAAGGACAATATTCAATATGATGAGATCTCAATTCTCAATATCTATGCACCCAACCAGAATGCACCTTAATTTATAAAAGAGACTCTAACTGGCATGAGCAACTTGATCTCTTCCAGCTCCATCATAGTCAGAGATTTCAACATTCCTTTGACAGTGTTGGACAGATCCTCCAAAAAGAAGCGTAGCAGAGAAATTTTAGATTTAAATTTAACTATTCAACTTTTAAACCTGACAGACATCTACAGAACATTTCATCCTAACGAAACTGAATACACATTTTTCTCTTCAGTCCATGGAACATACACCAAAATTGATCATATGTTAGGTCATAAGTCTAACCTCAGTAAATTTAAAAGAATAGAAATTATTACATGTGTCTACTTGGACCATCATGCTATAAAAGTTGAACTCAGTATTAACAGGAATTTGTAGTCTCATACAAAGACATGGAAGCTAAATAACCTAATACTGAATGAAAGAGTCAAAGACCAAATCAAGAATGAAATTACCAAATTTTTAGAACATAATGATAATGAAGGTATGAGTTATCAGAACCTCTGAGATACTGCAAAGGCAGTCCTAAGAGGGAAATTTATGCCATTACAAGCCTTCCTCAATAGAAAAGACAGAGAGGAAGTTAACAACTTAATGGAACATCTTAAGCAACTGGAAAAGGAAGAACATTTCAATCCCAAACCCAGAATTAAAGAAATAACCAAAATTAGAGCAGAATTAAATGAAATTGAAAAGAAAAAGATTATAGAACAGATCAATAATTCAAAAAGTTGGTTTCTTGAAAAGATCAGTAAAATAGATAAACTTTAGGCCAGCCTAACCAAGAAAAAAAAAAGAAAAACAGTAAAGCCTCTAATCTCATCAATCAGAAATGGTAAAGATGAAATAATAACAGACCCTTTAGAAATTCAAAAAATCCTTAATGAAGGATTACAAGAAACTTTATTCCCAGAAACATGACAATATGAAGAAAATAGGCCAATAGTTAGAAGCACACCCCCTTCCAAGACTTAGCCAGAACAAAGTGTAAATGTTGAACAGACCTGTATCAAGTTCTGAAATAGCATCAACTATACAAAATCTACCTAAAAAGAAATGCCAAGGACAAGAAGGCTTCACGTTAGAATTCTACCAAACTTTTAAAGAGGAACTAGTACCTATACTACTCATTCTTTTCCAAAATAGAGAAAAAGACAGAATGTTACCCAACACATTCTATAAAGCAAACATCACCTTGATACCCAAACCAGGAAATGACCCAACAAGAAAAGAAAATTATAGACCAATATCACTAATGAATATTGATGCAAAAATATTCAACAAGATTCTAACCAAAAGAATCCAACAACACATTAAACAAATCATACACCAGAGCCAAATAGGTTTTATCCTGGGATCTAAAGGCAGGTTCAACATACGTAAATCTATAAATATAATTCATCACATAAAGAAATTAACAAACAAAGATTATATGATTCTCTCAATTGATGCAGAAAAAGCTTTTGATAACATCCAGCATCCCTTTAAGATCAGAACACTTAAGAAAATTGGTCTAGAAGGGACATTTCTTAAACTGATAGAGGCCATCTTCAGCAAACCTACAGCTAATATTGCTTTGAATGAAGTTAAACTGTAATCATTTCCACTCAGATCAGGAACCAGGCAAAGGTACCCACTATCTCCACTGTTCTTTAACATCATAATAGAAGTTTTAGCCATTGCAATTAGGGGAAAAAGGCAATTTCGGGCATCCAAATTGCATCACAAGAGATTAGACTTTGACTTTTCACAGATGATATCATCATATATCTGGAAAACACCAGGGATTCTACTACAAAACTCCTAGAAGTGATCAAGAAATATAGCAGAGTTTCAGGTTACAAAATCAACACTCATAAATCTGCAGCCTTTATATATACCAACAGCAGCCAAGCTGAAAAAGCACTCAAGGACTCTATTCTATTCACAGTAATGCCAAAGAAGATGAAATATTTTGGAGTTTACATAACAAAGGATGTGAAAGATCTCTATAAATAGAACTATGAAACTCTAAGGTAAGAAATAGCTGAAAATGTTAACAAATAGAAAAATATACCATGTTCATCGCTGGGAAGAATAAACATAGTTAAAATGTTCATATTAACCAAAGCAACATATAATTATAATGGAATCCTAATTAAAGCTCCACCCTCATATTTTAAAGATGTTGAAAAAATAATACTTCATTTTATATGGAATCAGAAAAAACCTCAAATAGCCAAGACATTATTCAGGAATAAAAACAAAGCGGGAGGAATCATGCTACCAGACCTCAGACTATACTACAAATCCATAGTGATCAAAATAGCATGATACTGGCACAAAAATAGAGGTAGAAGTATGGAACAGAATAGAGAGCCTTCAGATGATTCCAGCTACTTATGGCTACCTGTCTTTGACAAGCCAATTAAAAACATTGAGTGAGGAAAAGATTCCCTATTTAATGAATGGTTCTGGGTGATCTGCCTGGCAGCCTGTAGAAGACTGAAACTGGTCCCACACTTTTCACCATTAACTAAGTTAGACTCTCACTGGATTAAAGATTTAAACTTAAGACATGAAACCATAAAAATACTAGAAGAAAGTGTAGGGAAAACACTTGAAGAAATCGGCCTTGGTGAACATTTTATGATGAGGACACCCCGGGCAATTGAAGCAACATCAAAAATACACTTTTGGGACTTTATCAAACTAAAGAACTTCTGCACATCCAAGAACACGGTAATTAAGGCAAACAGACAGCCCTCAGAATGGGAGAAGATTTTTACAAGTTATGTCTCTGACAAAGGTTTAATAACCAGAATCTATAGAGAACATAAACATATTAGAAAAAAGAAAATAAGTGACTCTATGTCAGGGTGGGCAAGGGACTTGAAGAGAAATTTCTCTAAAGAAGATCAGCACACGGCCTACAGATATATGAAAAATGCTCATCATCCTTAATCATCAGAGAAATGCAAATCAAAATTACTTTAAGATATCACCTAACTCCAATAAGATTAGCCCATATCACAATATCCCAAAAGCAGAGATTCTGGTTTGGATGAGGAGAAAAAGAAACACTTCTCCATTCTTGTGATACTTTGCTCAGAAGAACATTCTCCAGCTCCATCCATGTGAACATGAAGGATGTAAATTCTCCATCCTTCTTAATGGCTGCATAGTATTCCATGGTGTACATATAACAATAAACTTTCTTAGAACATGCAGAGGGGGGAGGGAGAAGGGAGGGGGGATGGGAGGAGGGAGGGGGTTTGGAGGGATTACTTTTGAGGTTTGTCTTATAGGGGTACAGGTGAATCTTTCTAAGAGTAGAATGTGAACATTTTAAAGCAAT
>CAUYTI010139824.1:0-19884 GCA_963575145.1 Galago senegalensis | reverse complement strand
GTTTGAGAGCTAAAAATGCTGAGCTAACTTTGTTCTTTCATCAAAAATAAGTGTGCTGGGCTTGGCACCTGTGGCTCAAGTGGCTAAGGCGCCAGCCACGTACACCTAAGGTGGTGGGTTCGAATCCAGCCTGGGCCCACCAAAACAACAATGACAGCTGCAACCAAAAAATAGCCAGGCGTTGTGGCGGGCACCTGTGGTCCCAGCTACTTGGGAGGCAGGAGATTCACTTGAGCCCAGGAGTTGGAGGTTGCTGTGAGCTATGATGCCACAGCTCTCTACCCAGGGGGATAGCTTGAGGCTCTGTCTCCAAAAAAAAAAAAAAAGACAAAGATGGTGGCTTTATATTGGTCAAGTAAAAAATACAATAAGACGATGTTTCAATTCTAAATATTTATGCACCCAATTTAAATGCTCCCAAATTCTTGAAACAGATCTTATTCAGTGTGAGCAATATGATATCTTATAATACCATAAAAACAGGGTACTTAACACTCCTCTTTCAGAGCTGGACAGATCCTCTAAACAGTAATTAAACAAAGATATAAGGGACTTAAATGAGACCCTAGAACAATTATGCTTGATAGTTGCACATAGAACACTCCATCCCAAAGATAAAGAATATACATTCTTCTCACAGCCCCATGGAACATTCTCCAAAATTGATCATATCCTAGGACACAAAACAAACCTCAACAGAATCAAAAGAATTGAAATTTACCTTATATCTTCTCAAACCACAAGGCACTAAACGTGAAACTCAACTCCAACAAAAACATTCAACCCCACACAAAGGCACGTAAATTAAACAACCTTCTGTTGAATGACAGTTGGGTGCAAGAAGAAATGAAAGAGGAAATCATTAACTTCCTTGAGCACAACAACAATGAAGACACAAGCTACCAAAACCTGTGGGATACTGTAAAAGCAATTCTGAGAGGAAAATTTATTGCTTTAGATGCCTACATTCGAAAAACAGAAAGAGAGTGTGTCAACAAACTCACAAGTCATCTTATGGAATTGGAAAAAGAAGAACAATCTAAACCTACCTAGCAGAAGAAAAGAAATATCCAAAATTAAATCAGAGATCAATGAAATTGAAAACAAAAGAATCATTCAGAAAATTAATGAAACAAGGGGTTTGTTTTTTGAAAAAAATAAATAAAACAGATAAACCTTTGGCCAGACTAACTAGAAATAAAAAAGTAAAATCTCTAGTAACCTGAATCAGGAATGATAAAGGAGAAATTATAACTGATGCCATAGAGATACAAGAGATCATCTCTGAATATTACCAGAAACTCTGTGCCCAGAAATTTGACAATGTGAAGGAAATGAATCAATATTTGGAATCGCACCCTCTCCACAGACTTACCCAGGAAGAAATAGAGCTCCTGAACAGACCAATTTCAGGCACTGAGATTAAAGAAACAATAAAAAATCTTCCAACAAAAAAAATGCCCCAGTCTGGATGGCTTCACACCAGAATTCTATCAAACCTTCAAGGAAAAGCTTATTCCTGTACTGCAGAAATTATTCCAAAAAATTGAGGAAGAAGGAATCTTCTCCAACACGTTCTACTAAGTAAACATCACCCTGATACCAAGACCAGAAAAAGAGCCAACTGAGGGAGAATTTCAGACCAATTTCACTAATGAATATAGATGCCAAAATTCTCAGCAAAATCCTAGCCAATAGATTACAGCTTATCATTTCAAAAAAGTCATAGATCATGATCAAGTAGGTTTCATCCCAGGGATGCAAGGCTGGTTTATCATACGCAAGTCTACAAACGTTATCCACTATATTAATAGAAGCAAAAACAAAGACCCTATGATCCTCTCAATAGATGCAGAAAAAGCATTTGATAAAATCCAACATCCTTTTCTAATTAGAACACTGAAGAGTATAGGCATATGTAACATATTTCTGAAACTGATAGAAGCTATCTAGGACAAACCCACAGCTAATATTTTACTGAATGGAGTAAAACTGAAAGCTTTTCCTCTTAAAACTGGAACCAGACTAGGTTGTCCTTTGTTGCCATTACTATTCAATGTAGTGCTGGAAGTTCTAGCCAATACAATTAGGCAAGACAAGGAAATAAGGGCATCCAAATGGGAGCAGAGGAGGTCAAACTCTCCCTCTTTGCTGACAATATGATCTTATACGTAAGAGAACCCCAAAGACTCAACCACAAGACTCCTGGAAGTCATCAAAAAATATAGTAATGGGCTCGGCGCCTGTGGCTCAAGTGGCTAAGGCGCCAGCCACATACATCTAAGGTGGCGGGTTTGAATCCCCAGCCCGGACCCGCCAAACAACAATGATGGCTGCAACCAAAAAATGGCCAGGTGCTGTGGCAGGCACCTGTAGTCCCAGCTATTTGGGAGGCTGAGGCAGGAGACTTGCTTGAGCCCAGGAGTTGGAGGTTGCTGTGAGCGTGATGCCATGGCACTCTACCCAGGGGGATAGCTTGAGGCTCCTTCTCAAAAAAAAAAAAAAAGAAAAAGAAAAAAAAGAAAGGGGTTTCCGTGGTTCAGTACCCTTAGCACAGTGGTTACAGTGCCTGCCACATGCACCAAGGCTGGCAGATTCAAACCCGGCCTGGGGCCCACTAAACAACAATGACAACTGCAACAAAAAATAGCAGGGTGTTATGGTGGGTGCTTGTAGTCTCAGCTACTTGGGAGGCTGAGGCAAGAGAATCGCTTAAGCCCAAAAGTTTGAGGTTACTGTGAGCTGTGCCCCGCAGCACTCTACCCAGAGCAACATAGTGAGACTCTGTCTCAAAAAAAAAAAAAAAAAAGAAATTAGTTTCCATACTTATATGTTTATTTTAAGCTCAGAAGGTCTAATTTTTATTAGTATGTGTTCTGTTGCAAAAAAAACGTTAAAAACCTGAAAATAGTCTTATGCTATCAAAACAATAAGCATGCTTCAAATACTTGTTTTCTAAGCTTTTACACTGATTTGAAGAATTCCAAATACTACTGAAGCAAAATTTTCCCAGTATTGTACAAAGTAGGTTGAACACATTATCCTAATTCAGATAACATATAGTCTAGAAAATCTAGATAAAATTTATTTACTTATTTATTTTTGCGACAGAGTCTCACTATGTTGCCCTTGGTAGAGTACTGTAGCATCACAGCTCACAGCAACCTTAAACTCTTGGGCTTAAGCAATTCCCTCACCTCAGCCTCCCAAGTAGGTGGGACTACAGGCACCTGACATAATGCCTGGCTATTTTTTTTGTTCTTGTTGTTGTAGTTGTCATTGTTGTTTGGCAGGCCCAGGCCAGGTTCAAATCCACCAGTCCTGATGCATGTGGCAGGCACCCTAACTACTGAGCTATGGGTGCCAAGCCAGATAAAATGTTTTTAATTCTAGCATACTGAGCTTCACATGCTAAATAGAATTATATTTCAGAAGTATGCAAAAGTACCAGTCACTCAGTTACTTAACAAAGGATTACCCCACCCGACCCCCCAAAATAAAAGAAATAGCCGTTTCACCTTGAAAATTCCACCAGCCTGTGGTTGCTTCAAAAGACCCTCAGAGTCCATCCCATCCCGGGCAGAGGTCACATACATTTCCGAGTAATCCTTCCCTCCGAAGCAGCATGAAGTTGTTTTATCAACAGGCAACTTCACAGTTTGAAGTCTTTTCCCTAGACCACCAAATATTTTATTTAAAATTTAGTCCTAGCAGTTCCCAACCTATGCAACATATCTAAACCATTCATGGAGGAATATGGAAGCTCTAAGAAGACTGTGGAGATCAGACGTCATCTAGGTACTTAATATTTAACCTAGCTTCCCTGACAATTTATTTTGAGCAAAAAGACTTACCTCCACAGGAAAAGAAGTTCCGACTATAAATTTGGGGCTATAGGTTGGGCCTTCATTTCTGAGATCATTCAATTGAGACCACTGCATCTGTCTCTAACTTTATTAGTAATGAGGTTTCCCCGGTCCCTAGTGTCTGGTGTTTTCTAGACATGGCAGGGATTTTTCAATTTGCTGTGAGACTAACCTGTCTCCGGATCTAAACGGATCACTCTTCCTCCATTGTAACAGGCCACCCAGAGCTTCCCCTCAGCATCCATGCACATTCCATCTGGGATTTGTTCTTCTTTCTCTAGTTTGTACACACTTCGGCGGTTGGCTATGGTTAAAAAATAAAAAAATAAAACAACAACAAAATAACAGGCCTGTTAATACTGAGAATCAAACAATGAGCTCTCAAGCTGATTTATATACTGATCATTTCAGCTTATCTGGTGTCTGGCATGTGAACAAAGGATTTTTATGGCACGGTTTGGGGTGGGTTCACTCCCTTTTGTTTGGGGGACAGACTTATCTCTTTAAGCCTGATTTCAGAGGAGGAGAGAAAAAAGAACATCAGAATTCTCACTACACTATTAATAGTTTTTTTGAGGCTGACCTGAGCAGTGACCCTGCACAGCCATCTCAAGCACATGTATGCCAATGTGTGGTTAGAACTTTGCTATTTCAGTTGCAAAAACGCCTATTTATTAACTTCAAGATCTGGCAGCCAACTTAATGGTCCATGTGAATAGTTCCTCCACAACTAGTAAGATATACGAGTTCTTTTTCTGCCTGACTAACTGCTCCAAAATCAAGACTAAATGTTAAAAAAAAAAAAGACTAAATGTTAGAAGAGCATATTTCTGATAAGGTGCATTCACAAACCAACTTGCTCACCTTAAGGGGGGGACCACATTATACAAAAAACAAGTATCAAAATCCAGAGGAACTTTGTGCTACAAAATTCAGGTAGTAACTAGATCGAGGTATAATGGAAATATGCTGAAACCACGTTGGAGGAAAATGGGGACAAACAGTTCTTACTACATATTTCAAAGCAAAACATCTGTAGTGGGTCGTTTGCCTCTGATCAAATCTGTGTGGAGAATCTTGTGTTTTTTTTCAAGTCATTTTTATTATCGGGTTTGCTCTTTTGGTCTGGCATCTTTCATGAAACAACTTCAAGGACTCCCTTCTAAATTCTTCTAGATAATTCCTTCCTTCCTAGTTTCTAACTATAGCTCATTTGAACACATTGATGGAGTTGGACAACCTGGAATTACTTTTTTTTTTTTTTTTTTGCTTTTCCATTTTGAAAGGTTGGTAATTTGCCTCTGAGAACTTGCCTGTGGTTAACTGAAGTACAAATAAGAAATATCATCCCCAAATTTGATTTTTCTGCTCTTTTATCCCATTCTGTTGTATGTTATTTGCTTTTCGACACCTTCTGGTACAACAGGATCCCTTTTACAGTGAGCCCTTTTCTGGTAATGATGACAAGGGAGAGGACTACAGCTCTACTCATATTATGCCAACTAGGGCCATATTTAATTATGTTGAGGGCAGTATTTTGACTGTAGCACAGTCAAGTCTGGTCGTCCTTACTATGTTAGAATAATAACACTGGAAAGCTCTCTTTTTGACAAGGAAGGACCTCTTCACGTGGGCTGAGGGAGAGATGCCTTACCAGTCACACATATACGAAAACAATACCAGCAGTACTGAGAAAAATAATAAAAAATGTTCGTACCAATCTGTCCTGCCTTCAGGTCATAGTCAAAGGCATCCACAGAGTAGGACAGGCTGTCGATGTAATAGAAGATTTTGTGGTCTAGTGACCAATCCAAGCCATTGGAGATGTCCACCTGGTCAAAGTACTTTTCTACGTGATGGTCGGGAAAGAGAGAGTACAGGGATCCTTGGCGCCGCTCAAGAACCGCCGGGGCTGTCTCCTCAGCCATGGTGCCTATGAAACCAAAAATCCCTGAGCTCTGCCCCTAGCACCACACCCCATGTGCTGCACCGTCCTTTCTCACTAGGGTCCTTTCCAGTGTTTCAGTCATGAAAATCACTACACAATCTCAATCTTGGTGCAATATTTGTATACTTTTTTTTTTAGTGTAACAAAGAGAAATTTTATTTATTTATAAGAAAGAGGAAGTTTAGAGCACTTCCAAAGATAGTTGGAAGTGGGTCCCTTTCATGAAGTAGAAAAGGTGAGAGACACCTGGGTCCTATATTTAAATAAAAAGGACAACTACCTTACTTACATTGCAAATCAAAACTGTACTGAGAGGTTTTTAGTTCCAGATACGAAAGAGTAAACATGTACCAAACTCATTTGCTCCTCCACCCCCCATTCCTCCCCATCCCTGCTCCCACAAGCACAACTAGAAAACCTGGCTAACATGTAGGAAGAGCAAATGTCAGCAGGCAGCTCAGGGAACAGCAGCACAATTGGAGGTACCACCTGACTGGTGAGGAGTTCTTCATTTTTCCTCCAGTTTCTCTTGGCGTGAAGCCAATATTACCTGAAGTCTGGAAGTGTGCACTCTGCTGCACGCAGATGGATATCCCAAGAAAACCCTCTAGATCTGGCTCAAAGAGCAGAAAAGGAAGTGTCTGAAACTTAGAGAGAGGGGAAGAAATCCCCAGGTTATTTTCCACCACTGAAAAAAATTTTTTTTTATTTTTAACTATGATGGGTATCTGATAGTTGTATGCATTTAGAAAATGCATATGATGTTTTGATGCAGGAAATACAATGTGAATTAATCAAATCAGGGTAACTGGGGTAACCATTGCCTCAGTCATTTATCATTTCTTTGAGTTAGGAACATTCCAATTCTACTCTTTTTTTTTTTTTGAGACAGAGTCTCACTATGTCTCCCTCAGTAGAGTACTGTGCTGTCATAGCTCACAGCAACCTCAAACTCTTGGGCTTGAGCGATTCTCTTGCCTCAGCTTCCCAAGTAGCTGGGACTACAGGAGTCCTCTGCAATGCCCAGCTATTTTTTGTTGCAGTTCTCATTGTTGTTTGGCTGGCCTGGGCTGGTTTTGAACCTGTCAGCCTCAGTGTATGTGGCTGGCACTATAACCACTGTGTAATGGGGGCTGAGCCTAACTTATTGTTGATTATAATCACTTTTTTATGCTATCAAATATTGTTCATTCAATCTAGCCACATAACTATATTTTTCCCACCTTTCCCCCCACTGTTTCATGCATGATTCTTTGGACAAGAATGGCCAGCAACAGGAAACTACAGAAATAAAAAGGGTAGAGCCCATCACTGTTGCTTTATATTCTCTGTGTGTGTGTCCTTTTGCTGCTTGGCCCCAGACGTAGCACAATCATAGAGATGGGTGGTTTCTGGCTGTAAGAATGAAAAGAAGAGCTCCAGGAAACTGGGGAATACTAAGAGATAGTGAAGAGGCCCAGGCATGCAACCCCATAAAGCTGTTTATGATCCTTTAGGCTTATCCTGGGCTGGCTCCAGAGGCATTGCTTAGATTCTAATTCACATACCAAAGACATTGGGATGGGAGCAGAGCTAAAGGATAAAACTGTTTCTGGGTCCCAGACAGACCACTAAATAGCAATATGTGGGACAGATCCTAATAGTACCCAACAGAAAGCAGGTTGGAACTTATGGTCTGAAGCTGAATATACACATTGCCTGCTAAGACAACTCTAATTGACATTCTTCAAAGGCTTGAAACAAGACTAGGGTCTCATAACATAATATTCAAAAATGTCTAAGATACAACCCCAAATTATTTGGCACCACAAAGCAGCATGAAAATCTCAACTTGTGGGTGGCACCTGTGGCTCAAAGGAGTAGGGCACCAGCCCCATATGCCAGAGGTGGCGGGTTCAAACCCAGCCCTGGCCAAAAACTTTGAAAAAAATTATCAACATTGGGCAGTGCCTGTGGTCCAAGGAGTAGGGTGCCAGCCCCATATGCCAGAAGTGGTGGGTTCAAACCCAGCCCTGGCCAAGAAAAAAAAAGAAAAAGAAAGAAAATCTCAACTTGCATAGGAAAAAATAATCAACAAAGGGTAGCACCTGTGGCTCAGTGGGTAGGGCATCAGCCCCCATATACCGAGGGTGGCAGGTTTAAACCTGGTCCCAGCCAAACTGCAACAAAATAATAGCCAGGCGTTGTGGCGGGCACCTGTAGTCCCAGCTACTTGGGAGGCTAAGGCAAGAGAATCGCTTCAGCCCAAGAGTTTGAGGTTGCTATGAGCTGTGACACCATTGCACTCTACCAAGGGTGACATAGTGAAACTCTGTCTCAAATAAAAAAATAAAAGAATCCAAAAAAATTTAGAAATGAAAAATAACTGAAATAACAAAATTCATTGGATGGACTCAACAGTAGAATAGAGATAATAGAGGAAAGAGAGTCAGTGCACCTGATGGTAGATTGATAGAAATTATCCAATTTGAATAACAGAGATAAAAAAGATTGTAAGAGAAAGGAACAGAGTCTTATAGATTTATGAGATGACAACAACAAAGGGGCTAATGTGGCCAGACACAGTACTCACACCTGTAGTCCCAGCACTTTGGGAGGCCAAGATGGGAAGATTGCCTGACCCTGTCTCTACAAAAAAAAAACTTTTTTAAATTATCCATCTGCTCAGCGCCTGTGGCTCAAGTGGCTAAGGCGCCAGCCACATACACCTGAGGTGGAGGGTTCAAATCCCCAGCCTGGGCCCGCCAAACAACAATGATAGCTGCAACCAAAAAATAGCCGGGCGTTGTAGTGGGCGCCTGTGGTCCTAGCTACTTGGGAGGTGGAGACAGGAGACTCGCTTGAGCCCAGGAGTTGGAGGTTGCTGTGAGAGTGATGCCATGGCACTCTACCCAGGGGGATAGCTTGAGGTTCCGTCTCAAAAAAAAAAGAATTATCCATCCTCCATCCAGGTATGGTGGCACACACTTGTAGTCCCAGCTACTTGGGAGGCTGAGTCTAAGAGTTTGAGGTTACAGTGAGCTAACATACATCATACCACTGAACTTCAGCCTGGGTGAGAAAGTGAGACCTTGTCTCTAAAAAAGGCGACTGAGGGCAGCACCCATAGCTCAGTGGATAGGGCACCAGCCACATACACCCAGCCTGGTGAGTTCAAACCCAGCCAGGCCAGCTAAACAACAACAACTGCAACAAAAAAATTGCCCGGCATTGTGGCAGGCACCTGTAGTCCCAGCTACTTGGGAGGCTGAGGCAAGAGAATTGCTTCAGCCTAAGAGTTTGAGGTTGCTATGAGCTGTGACAGCATGACGCTCTACCAAGGGCGACATAATGAGATTCTGTCTCCCCCCCCCCAAAAAAAAGAGAAAAAGGCTAATGTATCATTGGATTTCTAGAGAAGAAGAAAGAGTTCAGGCTAATTATTTGATGTACATGGCAAAAAATGCCTCAAGTTTGGTGGAAAGCCCCAAACTATAGATTGAACTAGCTGAGAAAATCCCAAACAGGATAAAACCAAAGAAACCCAGGCACATCATAATCGAATTGCTGAAAAAACTAAAGTCAAATAAAAATGCTTGAAAACAATGAAAGAAAAATGGCACATTACATATCAGGGAATAATGATTTCAGGCACAAACACATGCATTACATATTGAAAATGGTCAATTCAGGACAGGGAAGGGGGGTTCGCGCTCTCCCACCTAATGGGCACAATGTAAGGGCATATAGCACACTTCCTAAGTGAGGGGCACAACTACAAGAGGGACCTGATCTAACAAATGCAAACATTGTAGCCTAATTGTTTGTACCCTCATATTAATCTGAAATTCAAAAAGAAAAAAAGGAAAACGGTCAGTTCACTAAGAAGACGTGGTAATCCTAAACATGCATGTTTTTTTTTTTTTTGAGACAGAGCCTCAAGCAGTACCCCTGGGTAGAGTGCCATGGCTTCACTGCTCACAGCAGCCTCCAACTCCTGGGCTCAAGAGAGTCTACTGCCTCCACCTCCCAAGTAGCTGGGACCACAGGCGCCCGCCACAATGCCGGGCTATTTTTTGGCTGCAGCCATTATTGTTGTTTGGTAGGTTCGGGCTGGATTCGAACCCGCCACCTTGGGTGTATGTGGCTGGCGCCTTAGCTGCTTGAGCCATAGGCGCTGAGCCAACATGTATGTGTTTAAAAATAGACCTTCAAAATACACAAAGCAGCTTGGCTTTGTGTATCTACCTCACAGAAGGAGATACCTGGAACATGGATGTGAATCCCCAGCTGCTTGGAAAGGGCTTGTCCTTAGTGGGCCAGAATAACCTATAGCACCAGTTTATTCTTCACTATCTAGTAGCAATTGCAGACAGGCCAGACCCCAGATATGGTGATACCTTCAGAATACAACCACCTCGAGATTCTATCTAGACTATAAGATGGTGCCACCATTTTCTGGGCCTGGGACATCTCTGAGCACCTGTTGAGAGCCATGATCTGTCTCTATAAAAAGGTTCTAAGGTGCATCTGTCAGATGCATACTGCTGGCAGGTATTCCCACAATGACATCCACAATTTTAAGGGTCTTCTAATAGCTCAGAGCCTCCAGGTTAAAATCTAAAGCCTTGGAGGACATCTTTATTTTTGTCTCACAAAAACTGTAAATGTCTAGCTATAACAGAGAGAAAATCAGTTTCATCAGGAGGTGAGCATATTTCTTTACCTGCAATTAATAGCAGAAGGGCTTCAAGTGGATTCTCATCTTTAATCTTTCAATCTGTCCTGGACGGTATCTATGGTTGTGTAAAGTCCAGGAAGATGGAGAACAATCTACAGCCAGCTGCTTAGATCTTACCTGCCTTCCACGTTGAATACTAACAGAGCCAAGACACCAAGGCAAATAAGAGGAGGAGGCAGTGTGGGGAGACAGGAATGGCAGAGATGGAGAGTAAACTTTGGCTAATTTAGAGGGTTATTATGATGGGAGGGCAATAAGAAATATGTGTGAATGCATTACCTAATTTAAAACCGTAGTTAAAATTCTTTTAATGATGCATATGAGGCCGGGCGCAGTGGCTCATGCCTGTAATCCCAGCATTCTGGGAGGCCGAGGCAGGCGGATTGCCTAAACTCATGAGTTCCAGACCAGCCTGAACAAGAGCAAGATCCCATCTCTAAAAATAGCCGACATTGTGGTGGGTACCTGTAGTCCCAGCTACTTGGGAGGCTGAGGCAAGAGAGTCGCTTGAGCTCAAGAGTTTGAGGTTGCTGTGAGCTATGAGGCCACAGCACTCTACCGAGAGTGACCAAGTGAGACTCTGTCTCCAAAAAAGAAAAGAAAGCTGCATATTGTATATAAGTCATTCTGCAACCATCACAGTTAAGGCTGGTTCAAGCAAGAATCATCAATGAATGTAAAATCTAGGGAGAAATTTTGATGAGGATAAGGATATTTGTGTGGATTTAGAGGATCTCCCCAGGTTGTAGCCAGCCTCCAAGATAGTCCCTAAGGATCCCTGCCTTCCAATATTCACACCCTTATATAGTTTCCCTCTGTCATTCTCTGTATGACCAATAGCATATAGCAGAAGTGATGGTATGTCACTTCCAAGAGTGGTAAACATAAGACCATAGCTTCCCTCTTAGTCTCTTTCTCTTGATCACTGGCTCTGGGGGAAGCCATATTCTGAGCAGCCTGATGGAGAGGCCCACGTGTTAAGGAACTGAAGCGTCCTGCCAATCCCTACATGTGTGAGCTTGGATGCAGATCCTCCAGGCCCTTTCAGAGAACCCAGTCTCTTCAGAGCCTGCAACCCTGGCTTGACAGCTTTAACTACAACCACCTGTGGTGGCCTGAACGCGAACCATCCAGCTAAGCTCCACCCAGATTCTTGACCTTAAGAAACTATGTTGAGATAATAAATATTTGTTATTTTAAGCCACTAAGTTTCAAGGTAATTTGTTATCCAGCAATATACAACTAATAAACCCTACAAATTGTTTATAAATTACAATGAAAAATAATTACTATGAGCTAGAGAAATCTGACAGGACCTTAACTGGATGATCGAAATTAGTATCACCAATTCAGGGCAGATGGACTTCATGTGCCTCCAAATGGGATACCTTGAAAAGGACAGAACATGCTGCGATAGTCCAGCCAAGAGCATGTAACATTGATCTAATCATAAGGAAACATCAGACAAATATGAAATGAGGAACGTTCTATTTAAAAAAGGGGGAGGGAATTGGGTGGAACTGTATTTCTCAAAAATGGCAATGTCATAAAAAACAAAGAAAGGCTATAGAAATGTTCCAGATTAAAAAATATTAAAGAGGGGTGGCCCCTGTGTCTCAAAGGAGTATGACGCTGGCCCCATATGCCGGAGGTGGTGGGTTCAAACCCGGCCCCGGCTGAACTGCAACAAAAAATAGCCAGGCATTGTGGTGTGCGCCTGTAGTCCCAACTACTTCGGAGGCTGAGGCAAGAGAATCGCCTAAAAGCCCAAGAGTTAGAGCTTTCTGTGAGCTGTGATGCCACAGCACTCTACTGAGGGCAACAAAGTGAGACTCTGTCTCTAAAGAAAATAAAAATTAAAATTAAAGAGATAGATATGACAATTAAATGCAATACATGGTCCTAGACTGGATCCTGTATTGGAGGGGAAAATGGCAAAAAGACTATTATTTGGACAATTGACAAAACTGGAATATAGATCATACATCAGATAAATGTATTGTATCAATGTTAAACTTCTTTAAGTTGATCACTATAAGTATGGTCATGTGAGAATATGTCATTTTTCTTGGGAGATTCACACTGCCCTATTTTAGGGGTAATGGCACATGATACATACATAACCTATTCTCAAATGATTCTAGAGCAGCAGTTCTCAACCTGTGGGTTATGACCCCTTTGGGGGTTGAATGGCCCTTTCACAGGGGTCACCTAAGACCATCCTGCTTATCAGATATTTACATTGTAATTCATAACAGTAGCAAAATTACAGTTATGAAGTAGCAACAAAAATAATTTTATGGTTGGGGGGGTCACCACAACATGAGGAACTGTATTAAAGGGTTGTGACATTAGGAAGGTTGAGAACCACTGTTCTAGAGGTAAATGTGTTTAGATGCATAAAGAGAGCAAAGGATAAAGCAAGTGAAACAAAATGTTCACAATAGGTGAATCTAGGTAAAGGGTATACAGGTGTTGTTTGTACCATTCTTATTTTTTTCAGTATTATTTCCAATTTAAACATCAATAATAACAAAAATTCTGTATTTAAAATCCATGTAAATCCCCAAAGTATTATACAGATTTTAGTCCGTGCTAAAGTCAAGAAATAGAAGGCCCGGCATGGTGGCTCACACCTGTAATCCTAGCACTCTGGGAGGCCAAGCTGTGTGCGTTGCCTGAGCTCAGGAGTTCGAGGCCAGCCTGAGCCAGAGTGAGACCCCCATCTGTAAAACCAGCCAGGTGTTGTGACAGGCATCTGTAGTCCCAGCTACTTGGGAGGTTGAGGCAAGAGAATCACTTAAGCTCAAGAGTTTGAGGTTGCTGTGAACTATGATGACACGGCACTCAACCCAAGGGTGAGTGAGACTCTGTCTCAAAATAAAAAGAAAAGAAAGGGAACATTAAAATTGAGACAGCTGTATAGATTTATCCTTAATGTGCTGAATTTGGCCTACCTGGAACTGAAATATAAATTGTAATATTGTGGCTGGACGTGGTGACTCACCCTTGTAATCCTAGCACTCTGGAAGGCTGAGGCAGGTGGATTGCTTGAGCTCAGGAGTTTTAGACCAGCCTGAACAAGAGTGAGACCCTGTCTCCACTAAAAATAGAAAAACTGAGGCAAGAGGATTGGTTGAGCCCAGGAGTTTGAGGTTGCTGTGAGCTATGATGATGCCATAACATTCTAGCCAGGGTGACAAAGCAAGACTCTGTCTCAAAAAAATACAGGAATATATAGGAAGTTTTCATAGGATTTTTTTTTGTTAGTGATACATGTTACTCAGGCATTTATAAGAGAACCCAAGACCTATTATAAATAATATTTTTACCACCAGAGCTCTGAGCACTTTCTCCAAAGCTCAGTAAGTGGGCGCTAAGGAGAAATCATACCAGCAAAGTATCTCCCGATGGGATCCACCTTCC
This sequence comes from Galago senegalensis, assembly GCA_963575145.1. Lineage (NCBI taxonomy): Eukaryota > Metazoa > Chordata > Mammalia > Primates > Galagidae > Galago > Galago senegalensis. Next base: position 5,924 of record CAUYTI010139824.1, on the reverse strand, counting down.
CATCATTGAATCGATTGTTTTTCTTATCTTTATCCACTGTGGCCAGGACAACTACTGATTGATTTTCCCAGTTCAAAGCACAGAACTTTGTTCCGATGGTGGCGACATAGCCTCCTGACTGGTGAAGGGCCACAGAGCTGACAGGGGCATCTGTAGAGGCAAAAGCAGTGATTAGAAGGCAGCAGTGATCCGGTGGCCATTGTCAAAAGAGCAGGGCTCCTTCTCTTCCTCCTGTTGCGTAGGGAAGGCTACATGACTGAGTATATTTGTTGAACACGAACTCTTGCGTGCTATTCTGGGCACAAGGATAGAAAGAATAAAACCCAATTCTTCTGGAAGCTCCCAGTCTAGTGGGAAAAGTAGAGGAAATCAAACCATAGCAGCCACAACACATGCGGGCAGGTGCCACATCACGTTCAGAGGAGGGATTCCTAATATAGGAGCACCAGGACAAGTCACAGAGCAAGTGATGCTCAATTTTGCCTGCCATCTAGGAAATTCAGAGACATAAAGTGTGTTTAGTTATAGCAACAAGGTTTTGTGACATCTCTTTCCTCCTCTAATACAGGACTTGTCTTAAGGGGCCCTATTTTATATGTATTTAAATGAAAATTGTTTCCAAATCATTTTGGGCAGTAAGCATGTAAAACTAATAAATAGGGGCCAGGCATGGTGGCTCAGGCCTGTAATCCTAGTACTCTGGGAGGTCAAGGCGGGTGGATCACTTGAGCTCAGTAGTTGGAGACCAGCCTGAGCAAGAGCCAGACTCTGTCTCTACTAAAAATAAAAAAAGTAGTCATAGGTTGTGACAGGTGCCTGTAGTCCAGCATGCAGGAGGCTGAGGCAAGAGGATTGCTCAAGTCCAAGAGTTTGAGGTTGCTTGAGCTATGACATCATGGCACTCTAGCATGGGGAAACAGAGTGAGACTCTGTCTCAGAAAAACAAAAAAGAAGGGAGATAACTGTTACCTTTTTGCAGATTAAAGTCTTGGCCTGACCCAAAGCAGATAACAGGTCTATAACTTTCCACCCTGTTATCTGAAGGTGTTAAGGAAAGACAAAAAGTGTAGTGCCTTAGCATCCAGATAAAACTGAGAATGTTTCCTAGAAGAGGAAGCGGAAAGTACTGACCACCCATAATTTACTCCTGGGTTAAAGTGGGAGGACATGGAATGTGGAGAGCATGACCATCCTCAGCATTTCAGTATGCTTTAATAAAAAGGACCCCAGGGGAATAAATGTTGGGTGACTGCCTCTCCTCTGGGAAAAGGACTTACCCACGGTCATTCGCTGCACTTGCTTGGTGAGAGAATTCCATCGGCAAACCTTTCTTGCAGGAATGTCTACAAAAAGCAGAGAATTGGATGCTTCCTCCCAGACCGGAGACTCACCGCACCGGCAGTGCTCTGGCAAAACGCACTCAATATTAATGGAAGACATTGTCACCAGGGAGATATACTGAAATTAACAGAGATAAAATGAAATTTAATGACACAGAGCAAATTTAGTAAAACATCTGGCTTAAGGCCTGGTAAGATCTCAATATGGACGATGTGATTAGAACTGGAAAGGCTGGATACACTTTCCCTAAATCAGAACAAGACATGCAAACACATCAGGAAGAGACATGGACACAAAAGGTAGGAGAGAACATGTGACATCTTCAATCAACTTACCAGTGACTTTTTTTAAAGCTATCTTTGAAAAATCAAAATAGCAACAGTTTGATCTCTACACCTTGATGCTGGCGACCCTGAGGGCTGGCTGTTGGGACGGTGCAAGGCTGCCCTTTATGCCAGCACCCTAAGGCCCGAAGGCGGGTCAGAAGGCGGGCAGTTATCCCATTGGTGGCCTCTCTTGGGTGTCTGTAGGTGCCTTCTTCTGCTCCCCCCTCCCCCCATCTGTCAGTGCTGTTTAACTCCCTTCTCTGATGATTTGGAGGCCAGGGCCTTCTGCATTTGCATTTTGTGACCTGCATTTTTATTTTATTATTTATTTATTTTGTTCTCTGTGTGGTTGTTCTTTTGAACTGCATTTGTAGAGCTATGTTCATCAGTGATAATTAGAACTAATATCCATTTCCCAATTCAGTCAATGGAAGAAGTGGAGAAGACATGGTCTAGGTGCCCTGTGAGGAACTGAGAGCCCCTCAGCGATTTATTGCTTCCTAGGAAGGCGCTGAGCCAGCTTGGCAAGGACTCTTGAAACTTCACGTGCAAGGAACATTCCTTGCTGGGACTTTAGGTCAGAGACTATGACCAGTGAACTTAGAGAAGAAAAATTATCAGAAAAAGAGAAACACATCAGATAAGAATCCCATATGGGAAAGGAAAGACAAGCAATGTTCAAGATCCTTCTCTCCCTTTCCCAAACTCTGCCCTGAGTAGGCAGGCTTCCAGTAAAGATAAACGTTGCTCTCTGTCTTCATCCTTTTGCTGGGGAATCTAATCCAAGCCGCTTTGAAGTAAGTGGTCTCACACATGGTGTGCGAATGAATAGCAGGGGGAAAAAAGAAAAATAATCTTTGGTTTAATATTTCCTTTAAGAAACCAAGTTTTAAAAAAAACAAAACACCCAGCTCAAACCGGTCTCGAATACTGGCTGCTCGCAGACTGGTAGCATTAGGAATGTTCATCCCCTGCGAAAACTGGGCTCAGACTCCAAAGGCTTTCATGCTATCAATCTGAGATAAGGACCAAGATCAGAAGCGCGACTTTTGCAAGAGCGACTTTTAACCCCACGTTCCGTGGTGCAAGCTGGGGTTGGGGCAGCAGGGAGAGGGGACCAGGCACCTGGTGTCTCTGCTGCACCCCGGGTACCTGCGCGGGCGAGGGGCCTCCTTGCGATCTGGTAGCGCCGCTGCGGCCTCAGGAGACCGCGACAGCAACCCTGGGAAGCTGAAGGTTAAGCCCGCCTGGTCCCTGTGCCCGGCGCGGGGATCTGCCGAGGGCGCACAGCCAGCGCGGCTGAGACGGCTGCGGGTTCCGTGTTGGAGACGGCAGCCTCCTCCTGGCAGCCCCTGGTCGCGAGACCCTGCTGAGCAGGGCTCGCTATGCTGTCCCCTGGGCCTTTCCTCTCCAGGGAGCGGGTGCGGAGGCCGACCTGACTTGGGCACGCACCAGGCTGGTGACTTGTCCCGGGGCTCGAAGGTCAAGCCAGGGAGCACGGGGAGGGGAAGTCCCGCCTCTGAGGCACGCGGTTTGTCAGGTGAATGGCCCGGGCCTGGGACCCGCCGGCACCCCCGCCCACCTCTCCTCCCGTGCTGGGAAAAGCCTGCAAAGCCGCCCGGAGCAGGGGCGGGCCTGGGAGGTCGAGGCTTGGGGCCCAGTGAGCCGCAGATTTGGAGTTTGGTCACATATCTAAAGTTTATCTTACTTAAACCAAAAATAGTTGTTAAATACCTAACAGACATACTGGGATGGGGTTCTGAGACACACACTGGTTAATAAGGAAAGAACAAAGCGTCAAACAACTCTGTCCCACCCTTGGTGGAGAAGACCTCGATGGCTTGGAGGCCAACTCTTCTTGTAAAACGTTCTTGGTCGGGGAAGAGGAATGGCTTGATTGGATTTGATTTTCAGATCATAGGGAATAAAGGATCCTAAGCAACGCTCAGCTTCACTATCCCCACACAGCGCCTGCCACCTGACCATTCAGACTTTCTCTAAATAACTCATAAGATTAAAATATGTTTTTAAGAAGTAAGGGCGGTTCTTCTGGGAAGAGACATCTTAAAAAAAAAGAAAGGAAGGAAAAAGAAATAAGGATGAAAAAAGTAAGGGAGGGACGTAAACAGTATAGCACTTGCTCCTCCTGCAGATTGGGGACACGGAGTGACTGCCAAGGGCAGTGAGGGAAATGAGGGCCACATTTCTGGGGTGATGGAAATGCTCTGTATCCCGATAGAGCTTTGCGTTGCACAGATGTGTGTGCTGTCAGAAATCATTCAGTGGTCGCCTGAGATTCGTGCATTTTATCGGATGTATTGAATCCAGGGTCTGGAGTACCTCTTTTTTTCTACCTGTGGCTCAAGCGGCTAAGGTGCCAGCCACATACATCTGAACTGGCAGGTTGGAATCCAGCCCAGGCCCACCAGACAACAGTGACGGCTGCAACCAAAAAACAGCAGGGCATTGTGGTGGGCACCTGTAGTCCCAGCTACTCGGGAGGCTGAGGCAGGAGAATCGCTTGAGCCCAGGAGTTGGAGGTTGCTGTGAGCTATGATGCCATAGCACTCTACCCAGGGCGACAGCTTGGACTCTATCTCAAAACAAAACAAAACAAAACAAAACTTTTAGTACACTCAATTATTTTGTCATTCTAATACCCTTTAATGCACTAAAGAGGAAGGGCCAAAAATCAATATTCAAATGCACAAGAAAACCCAAAACAAGCAGGAAATGGTTGGAACAACCTTAGCTCAAAGTTTAAGTTTAGTAACTCAGAATTAACTAGCACTTAGGGCCTCTATTATTTTCTCTTCACCCTGGGATGTACTTGAGCCAACTACTCTCCCCTGTCCCCATTTACAGATGGGAAAACACAGGTCTACAAAGTGAGGAAACTCTCACAGTGCTGGGAAAAATCTAGCAAATAATCCAGATCAAAAGTAGAAACATATGAACTTGAAGTACATTTTCTTGGGTAGGGCGAAGAGTGGGATTTTGATCACTGGATTTTGGGGATCTCTGAGGTTCAGTTGTGTCCTCTAAGAAGTTTCTTTCTATCTCATGGCTTCCTCTTCTTCCTCAATGCTGATGACTCTCTAACCTGTAAATTAGCCCAGATCTCTCCCTCAGGCTATGGGCTCAACTGAACTGTCCAAAACTAATCATCGTTGTGTTGGTAAATGGGTCCATGGTGCAACCAAAGAATGGACTGTGCAAGAAGCTCTGACACTTCACTAGACTCCTCTTGTTCCCTAACTCAAGTTCAGTTAGTCACTATATCATAGAATTGTCCCTTTAATGTCCTTCTATGTTAGCACTGCTATCGCAGGAAAACAGTGAATTAAAATAGACACTTAAACCAACAATATAGAGGAAGGAACCTTTAATTGCCAGTGAGAACTCAGGTGCCTCAAGATGTAAAATGCTGAGCTCCGGGGAACAGTTTTTTCCAAACTCTTTTATACCTTTTATTTTTTTAATAGTTCTACTTTATTTTGTTGTTTGCTTGTTTGTTTTTTGAGACAGAGCCTCAAGCTGTCGCCTTGGGTAGAGAACAGTGGCATCACAGCTCACAGCAACCTCCAACTCCTGGGTTCAAGCGATTCTCCTGCCTCCACCTCCCAAGTAGCTGGGACTACAGGCGCCCGCCATAATGACCGGCTATTTTTTGGTTGCAACCGTCATTGTTGTTTGGAGGGCCCGGGCTGGAATCGAACCCACCAGCTCAGGTGTATGTGGCTGGCACCTTAGCCAGTTGAGCCATAGGCGCCGAGCCTTAATAGTTCTACTTTTTATTATTATTATTGTTATTTTTATTATTTTGGCTGGGGCTGGTTTTGAACCCGCCACCTCTGGCATATGGGGCCAGCACCCTACTCCTTTGAGCCACAGGCGCCACCCAAAATTAGGTTTTGGGTTTTTTTTTTTTTTTGAGACAGAGCCTCAAGCTGTTGCTCTGAGTAGAGTGCTGTGAAATCACAGCTCACAGCAACCTCCAACTCCTGGGCTCAAATGACTCCCTTGCCTCAGCCACCCAAGTAGCTGGTGCCTGCCACAACACTCAGCCATTTTTTGCTTGTAGTTGTCATTGCTGTTTGGCAGGCCCAGGCTGGATTTTTTTTTTTTTTTTGAGACAGAGCCTCAAGCTGTCCCCCTGGGTAGAGTGCCATGGCATTACAGCTCACAGCAACCTCCAACTCCTGGGCTCAAGCGAGTCTCTTGCCTCTGCCTCCCAAGTAGCTGAGACCACAGGCG